>JAXBDA010000166.1:0-110174 GCA_036023075.1 Gaultheria prostrata | reverse complement strand
GGAATTGGATTGAAAGCCTTTTGCAAATTATAAAAAATTCCACCCTTCCCCCCCCCCCCCCCCCCCCGAATCATCATTTACCCCAGTCAATAGTTCATTTGAAACTTGTCTATTCACCAAATTCTAATGCCTCTGTCAAAAGCTGAGAGTGCAAAACCCCCCAAAATGGGAGATAGAAAATGAAATCATGGGAGGGAAGCCCCCACCATACCTAATTTCATACATAAACTCATAAATACCAAGACGACCGTGATTTTGATTGCAATGCAGCTACAAGTGGAGCAACTTCACTGTCAGCAAATCGTCAAGATAGATTAACTTGCCTTCTTGACATGGATTCAGATTTTATTGGGCACTAAGCTTCATGCAACTATTCTGGTCATTCAAAAAACCCATATATAATCATAGTGTTTAAAGAATAAATCAACATAAAAGCAAGCATACATGAAGGTTTCATCTTGAAGTTCCGTCCAAGTAGAGAATAGCAGAAATGTAGAATTTTAAGAAACCTAGATTAATGGAGTTTGAGCAATGGAGGAACAATTTCAACACAATGTGCTCAATGCCCTATCCCTTCCAGTGTAATTACTCTTTATCTAACCATTTCTTGCATTTTCTAATCAAATGAGTCTTTTTTGGCTAAATGAAATGCATGTCTAGCTTAAGCATAAATTGTTGATATTCTAGCTTCACAACTATGATGCGAAGTTAACAAATCAAACAATTTATGCAAGTCAAGATTATTCAGTAGAAGATTAATGGGTTCATACCAAATTCATGAACAGAAGTCACCATTGAGAATTCGGCGATAGAATAGTCGCCATTGCTCGACCAAGGGAGCTTCGAATGAACGACAGGAAAGGCACAAGGTAAAAGAGAGGGAGAGCTTCACCACGTCGTTTCAAAAGGAGGGGAAACGCAAGATATAGGTTGAAACATGTTATATATTATTATGGTTTTGATTCAGTACAACCAAACCTACTTTAAGAAACCTAAATTCGGTCAGATCAAATACTAATCTATATCCAACTAATATGATTTTTTAACATGATATGTGCTTTCATCCTTTCTATAATATGAATGTCTTCGATCGTTCATATACGACTGAAGTAAATAGAAAGTATCCTTAAAGTCCCCTAAGAGTTCTTAGAACTACTGATGTGGAAGAGGACTTGATTCCATGTATCCAAACCCATTTTTAAAACAAAAATACATTCAGATTAAAAAAGAATTTGTTTCCTTTTAACATGATTTTTTTGAATCATGTGTGTTACTCCCTCCGTCCCAATTTACTTGCCCCTTTTGGGGAAGTGGGTTTTTAAGGGGTGTGAAAATTTTGTATTGTCTTTTCTGTTTTGCCCCTAAATCCAGTCAATATTACTGTGGCTAATTTTGTGAGGCTAAGTGTTTATATTAAACTCAAAACTTATGCAATATGGATCTTGTTTGATAGATATCAATTAGTTTTATTATACAAAGTTTTCAAAATCATAAAAATCGTTATAAAATAAAAGATAATTAACAAGCCAATTGAGATGGAAAAAATACTTTTTTAGGGTAAAATTGGAAAGTGACCATGTTTTGATGGATGTTTTTAGAAATGGGACGAATATTTTGGGACATCCCAAAATGGAAAGAAGGACCAGCAATTTGGGACGGAGGGAGTATAATACTTTCTACAAGCTTAATGTTTCAGATCATTAAAATATGGTTGATATAGGTAGAATCGCCAGTCAATACCCAAGAGTTCTTAGTGTTGGAATGTTGTCTTTAAACGATGCCGTTTTAAGGGCATGACACAGGTTCTACCTGTGCCATGACGTGGAAATTAATTTTTCCCATAAAAATTCCTCCTTTAATTGTTTTTCTTTTCCGATCAGCGGCCCTCTCTCTGTTCCTCCGCTCCCCCATACTTTGCTTGCTCGACCTCGCCGGGAACCCATCGCTGGCGCTGCTCCGCTCCGACCAGATTAATGAGCCAACAAATCCACCGAAAATATCGAATAGCTCCAAAGTATGCTTCTTTCTCTTCAAATTGACTCCATTCACCCCTCTACAGGTATGCTTCTCTCTCTCTCTCTCTCTCTCTCTCTCTCTCTCTCAAGATTTCTCAGTTCTTCATCTATTTTCGTTTTGAATTTCTGGAATTTTAGTGTTTGGACTTTATTTGTTTTCTTGCCATTGCTTGCTTAGCTTTGTAATTTCTGCTGAATTTGTGCCTAGAAATTCAACAAACCTCTGCATTATAGTTTCGGTTGCCACAATTATGTATTTATAGATATATAAACATTTAGCATCTACAATCCCATTAACTTGACTTCCACGACCTAGAATATGTTTTCATTTGGTGAAACGGACGAGAAAAGAGTCTAGCTATTGGGGAAAAGAAAAGAAATGATTAAGTTTTGGATAAAAGAAGGGAGAACAACAGAATGGGAAGGAAGGATAATGTCATGTTTCCATCTAAGTTGGATGGTTATCCTCGATATCCTCTTGTTTGGAAAGGTTAAAAAAAGATGATTTGAAAAAAAAGATGATAGAAGCGAAGATACTAACGAAGAAAGCAAGTTGATTGTGATGGAAACTACAGAAAAATGCCGTGGGAGAACACTTGATTTTATGGAAAATTTCAATTCATGCTTGCTGATATAGAGTACAATTTTAGTTTGAGCTTTGAAAGGATGGTGGGAAGAGTGGTACAGGTCCTACAGGAGCTGTGACTTCTGGTGATGATGCAGTGGATATGAAGAGGGAAAGAGAAGGAGAAAGAAATAATAATGGTAGCAATTTGCCAAAATTACGTGTCACTCAAATTGATTGTTGAAAGATGAGAAACTCTAGTACATCTTCGGCATAATGAAAGGATACATAGTTGTACATAAATCTCCAAACACAAGTTGTACTAGCACTTTGTATATGCCTTCATTCAGTACGCGCATACATATAGCATCTGTATCCACCAAAGTCGCTTAATCAACTTCTAACTTGCTAGAGTGAGTTCAAACTTGCTGAACCGGTGGATTGATTTGCTAATGAGCTGACAAGAGACTAGATCAGGAGATGTGGCTTAAAATCCGACCAACTGCCGTTTGACGTCTCAAAATAAAAGGATATTGTCGGTATTACAATTCGATGACGAAAATCGAAAAGATAAAATGGTAATTTTAGAAAGCATTCAGATTCTCTGCAGTTCTATTTTGGATTGGACTGGATAGTCCGAACCTTGCCCGCTCATCTTGGTAATCAATTCACAAAATGTTAACAGTCGGTAAGATACAACAGGAATACCAAATTGCATATTTCTTTTTTATGGGTCAATCTAATAGAGTCCTGATAGTTTTTTTCCCCACAATATACAGCAACTCTCTCTCGAAGGCTTCGCAGGAGACACAACCAAGGCACATGCAAAGACAAGCATGATAGCGGGGGAAGCAGTGAGCAACATCCGAACTGTTGTTGCCTTCAATACCCAAGGTCAGATCCTTTCCCTCTTCTGCCGTAACTTAATTTTTCATCTGCTTTAGTTACAGGACACCTTATTTTTGACATATGGCATCTGAGCTGAGCTTTCAAGATGAGAAGTGATGTCTATGTTAGGGAAGAAAACGTTTGCCTTCGAGAGCTCGCATGATTGATTGCGTGAAGGAGGTAGGTTCTGCATATTCCTCTGTTTACGGTAGCCCTCTCATATTTTTTCCTTATTTTTGACAGAATTTGTTGAGTATTGCTTGAGACTGACTACATAAAAAAGAGTTGTGTAAAATTTGTTAAATTTTTTTTTACTTGTGTATCTCCTTCATCTTTTTACTGTCTCATCTAGCTTACTATGTATCCCATTACCTGTGTTTTACGTAACATTTCTTAACTCAGTTCTATTGGTTTTGTATTGCATCCTGCAGGCTACAAAAGGTACAGTAAGCAGCTGGAAGCAAATGGTGAGCTTTTGATACTTCTAAACCAAGTTCATGCAATAGTGGTAATTTATCCTCTAGATACTGAAGACTGAAGCTTAAGATTTAGGAAACAATTTCCAAGAGCAAATATTTAGAATATGCATCTTTCTGTTGTGATAGCTTGCTTGGTTGTCATTTATCTTTCCTTGTCATTTAATTCCAGATGAAGGTAGTGTGGATGTACCGATGTACCACATATCGAGAATTTATTTTCCAGCTTGTACTGTTAAATCTAGACCTTAATGTCTAATTCCTATATATGTCAGTATCGCTGGACGAGGGCAGTGGCCTAGGACATGTGAATCAAGCACTTTGATGTCAACTGATATAAGTTAGCTTTACTTGAAATGGGTTATACCTTAACTGGTCTCTGTGCCTGCAGTAATGATAATGCAAAAAGAAAGGTAATTCATCACTTTGTGTTGATTTATATTATCTTAGTGAAAGCGTTTTGTGGCTACTCTTAGATAGCTCAAACACGAAGAGAAGTGATATATGGAAGAGCTACAATGCAATATTGCAGTTCTGTATCTATGAAGCTGAAGCAGTACTTTATTGCACACAGAGGTCATTGCTGAAGTACTTGGTGTTTCCACTTTTTGGAGTAGAAGTCATGTATGCTGATCCTAATAACCTTATGTTCCATTCTGCAAACATCAAAGGGACATTATCATTGTGAGGGCTGCGGTATATGCAGTTATGTTTATCCCCTTTCCAATGTAGAATACTTATTAAGCATCTCAATTAGCGTAAGGCCTACTTATTACACGAGAGTGAAGGTATATGTATGGTTTCAAGGCACCTGTTTTGCATGTTTTCTGAATTTAGAAGGAGCTGAACTATTGGTAGGCAAGTGACGAAAGTTTAACCAGAATTTTCGTTAACATTAGAATCATTGTGCGCGGTCGATTTCCCATTGATCTGAGACAATTAATAAACTATTGGTAGCCAAGTGATGAAAGTTTAACTAGAATTTTTGTTAACATTAGAATTATTGTGCGCGATCGATTTCCCATTGATCTGAGACAATTAATGCTTAACTGGCATAGAGTTTGCTCTCTACACTTTGGAATGACAAATAAACTTCCAACTATATTATATCTATCATGCAATCTGCCCTACTCTATCTTGCAAATAGACATTTTGAGCTATGGGATTCATGGAGAACATTGACATTGTTGCTAAATCCTTGTTGTTTCCTCCTATGCTTTTTTACTTCAATTTTATTTTTTCAATTTTTTTAATTAATTAAATTGGAAGGTGAGCTACTCTACTTTTCCTTGAAACATGAATGAATTTTCGATTGTTTTGGCTCTTTTAAGTGCAATCTGGTAATTTTGCACTACAAAAAGCTCACTTGTAATTTAGCAACCGAAAACCAGTGAGAATTATGTGTTTCAAAGCAAAAGAAATCTAGAAAATCTTAGCTTTTTTGCCAACATGATATCATTAACCCTTTAAATATGCCACAAAGTTGGAAAAAAAAAAAACACAGCTTGATTCATTTCTAAGTTAGTTTGATGATTCAGTTCTCTATTTTTCAAGTAATGGTTAAGACCTGGTGAGGAAGATCTTGTTCAATGTACTGTTGGATTCTTCGTAGCCAAGTTCAATGTTGTCCCAAAAATGACTGAGTTCTGATAGAAGGCAATGAGATAAGCATCCCAACATAGCGATGCAAGATGTAAGTGTGGGTATACATCATCGTAGAGGAACAAGATGCATGGGTCTGATCTATAGGCTCCATCGCGAGATTGAGGTGGAACTTTTTGTTTAAGGGTACACATCCACGTCATTTTGATAAGTATGTGAATTATACATCACATCTGGGTATGGGACATGTGGAATCCTCGTTTCAAATAAAACAAAATTGTAAAATCCATTTGTTGTACATCATCTTTGTTGACTTTTTTCAAAATGTTAATCCAAGTTGGATTGTGTTGGTCAAACAATTGTAGTACAAATGGTGACTTGCAAGTAGTTACGAACGTTGGGATGTTAGAAGTTTTTCTATCATGTGAGATGTTAGGAGTTGTGGGTTAATTTATTAGACTAAGAAACTTGTTGTTCCTTTAACAGCATTGTTTGGCGTGGTGCTTGGATCAATATGTTAAGGTCACAAAGTGAGGTAGATACAATGATGTCCGCGTGATCGTTCATGGAATGGAGGACTTCTTTGATCCGGCGTTTCAGACCCTTTTGTATCCCTGAAACCCTTTTGTATCCCTAATATGATAGCAACAACGGCAACAACAAAATCAATGGCGACAGAGCAGATTCGTCGATTTCAAGGTCTGCTACTTCTTGGGTGAAGGACATGGTGATTGACAAGTTGTTCATTACACTAACTGTTGTTGCCTTTGCTAAAGCAGTTCTTTCTCTTGGATGATTTTATTAGAAAAATTATCGATATAGTGACTATGGTAACATTAGTACCAAAGTTTAGAAGGGATATGTGTATTGACTCGTAGTACAAGTTCATAAACTTGTGGCTGGTGTTAAATGGTTTATATTTTGATATTCAATCCAGAAATCATACCAAGAACTTTGCATTTGTTATTAAAGATTAATTTATTGCATTTCAATGGTATTCAGAACATTTGATCAGTTACCTTTGAAAGATGTTCTTCACCTTAGCACTTGCATTTTAATGTTGCTTGGCCTAGCGAATTGTTGAGCTGTTGAATCCAATTTCGAAGAAATCATATTTCAGCTTCATTGTTCGTGTTGATTGATACGGTAAACCATTAAAAATTTGAAACCTACCACTCTGCGTTCATGATATTCTTATAATTTCTTGATTGCTTCTATGGGTGAAGCCCCGAAGTTTTGGAAGACTCACAATTTCATATTTATTTGCATTAACCTGTGGCACAAGCACCAACATAATTACGCAATTCATTTTTCTTAGTAAGGGCAACGTGCAAGATTTTATCTTTCCCTTTCGAGACCAATGTCCCCAAGTTTGTCTTCAAAGCCCTTTTTTCCGGTTAGTGTTGGCATTACAAATTTCTCAGTTCATACCGTGATTTCATATATTTTTTTTATTGGCACGGTGATTTCATTTTGATGCATTGCTTTTACTTTTGCACGTTTTGAAAAGAAGGTGCCGTTTTAGGAAAATGCACTGTAACCTTTAAAAAAAGTGTCATTCGCCCATCTACTTTTTTGCCATGTTAGACAAAAAAACCTGCTAATAAGGACACGACTTACATTACTGCATTGAATTCAAAAAATTCTGGAAGTTCTCTCCATCTACAGGTTGTAAACAGTGGCAGCCAAGCTACATATGTTTCTACTAGGTGGTTTCTCTTGCGCGTTGCACGAGTATCATACATGTGGTTTTTAGTGTGTGCATGAGTTGAGTGGCTCCAAATTGAAAATTGCTGTCACAGTTTCGATCACCTCATATGCAAAGATATATATATGAAAGATATTTAGAGTAATGAATTTAGCACCTGTCATGCTAAAAGTTCGAAAGGAATGCCCGTGGCTTTGAATATGAACCTTGGCTTTGTCGGGCGATGAACATAACTGGGCAAGGAAAGTTAACTTCCAAAATCTAGAAGCTACTAGGTTCATGGCGTCGCGCCTTGCACGACTTTTATGCCCGTTAGTTAAATTGATGTATTTTACGCGATTTGGCATAGATTTGGATATTACAAGCCATTACAATCCGAGAAAAACATGGCCTACATCTATAAACCAAAGCAAGAGCTCTCGAGGGAAAAAAAGAAAAACAAGGATCGTGAAAGATCCTCCCATCTCTACCTACCAACCTATTACAATCATGTCTTCTTAAAATTTCTCCAAGAGCTTAAGCAAGTTCTAATGGTTTCTTCATATTACCCCATTAAATGCTCTTACGTTGATGGATTTGTGCTGGAATACAACGCAATTGCTCTCCCTTCACAACCGGTAGCGGATAACTGCAGCCGAGGGCAGGTTGTAGACAATGTGAGTCATGGATTTTCCTGGGAGAAGTAGCTCCAGCCATCTCCTCTGTCAAATTAAATAGCAGAGCTCTATCTGTCATTCTTCTCCGGAAAATGTACGGGGAGCACATTTAGGATCTCAACATGCCTCAACTTACCAACCTGTCTCCTAAAAAATACCAGGCAAATAAAGCCCACTTCGGGACATGTTAATTGAAGTAAAAAGCAACTTTACTTGTTCTTGATACTTACTTTATTAAGATGGGTTCATATGCAGTGATTACAACATCTGTACCAACTTCCTTGAGGCGCAGATTTGCCAAGTACACCTGCAGGAACCAATATGTCAAACTTCACTTGACCATACAAAACAAATTACGGCTAGTAGAGAAAGTAAAAGATCAACTTACCCTGATTACATTTTGTGCTTCCCGTCCTTGGCGTCCCTTGGAGATGCCCTAATACATGAACGTCAATAGCAGTTAGTAACAGATAATGTACCTCAAACTCAAAATAGTCTGTGCCTTGAATCTTGCCCATTATGCTTTAGATTAACAAGATACTACAAACTCAATTTAGGCATTATAAGGATGATGAATCCAAGATAAAATAACTGCTCATTATAAGTAAAATATCCACCTTTCTTCTTCAAATTCTATGTACAAGCATGCAGATCAAATTTTCCTATAGTACAAATCAATGTGACCCAATTCCAGTTTTGAAATGCCTTGATGGTCAATCTGAACAAAAGATAGACCATCTGGTGTGTGGTGTCCCCGTGTATTTTTGCAAAGTGTTCATGCAGGCTCTCCTTATCCTGTATTGCTTGCTAGATATTCTCCAGTTACTTCACATGATACACCATAACATGGTAATAAATCCCGAATCACCTGATCCACTCTTGCAACGAGATTGTATTCCATACGATCTTCAAGTTATTGAGTTAGAAAGTCCATCTTTTGAGCAACTTAAAGCTGTATCACATGACAAGCTCACCTAGTCTACCAAATCCTGCAGCCCGATTTTATAAGTTGGTAAGAATACCATGGAAGGATCTTTCTCCCTTTGCTTTAAAAATTCAAGTAATGCACTTCCCTCCTACTCTAGTTATTGATCACCAACTATTCTCCACGTAACTTTTGATTATACAGTTGCAGGGACAGAGCAGGAAGCCTATTGAGAAGATTAGAAATGAGTAACTCAACGAGTATCTGTCATCGCACATGCGCTTCCCAGTCTAGGAAAAAATAGAGCCCTAAACAAATGTAACGCCCATCATTCCAAAGGTACTGAAACTTCAGAAGCTCTAACACACACCAGACAATCAAATATCTTTCCAATTGATCACTACCGAACTATAACAGAACAACAAAACAAGTCGAAAGAAACCCCACTGATAGCATCTTCACTCCAAGTAACGGATATGCTACTTACCATCTGGCCAACAGCTTCAACTGCAGGCACGTTCCTGAAATGCAACCCAGGAGCCTCTATCACTCCTGACTGCTCAATTACCTGAAACAACAAGATAAAAGAGCTGTTAGGCACAAGGCTTGAAGCCAGCCACCAACTCACACTATTAGGAGTTTAATGCCCGTGTGTTTGATTTAAGATTTTGCTTAAAGGTATGTCAAAAGAATTCGTACTGAAGTTGGGCTAATAGCCTTAACCAGTTTGCTTAAGTTGGCAAGATACCAACCATATACTACAATCAGTGAAAATAAAGAACTATATCGAACACAAATCCTTACAAACTAAAACTTTACCATAGCATCCAAATCCTCAACTTTGCATCCAAACCATCCTTGGGTGTTGCACAAGACTTCTCCAATGCCAATTCAATCCAAAAACAAGAATCCCAGAACTTTGTGCCAATGCCAAGCAAATTTTAGTAGATTAAGCAAAGACAACCAATTTGTGGACCCGACATTACCTAATACTAATATATTGCAGTAGCAAATCAGCCTCAGTATCAGTTGAGCGATTTTGCATAAGAGAGTGGGGATAGAAAGGATGTTATATATAGTTGGCACACAACAGACCCAGTGAATACTTGGGTTAAGGTAGATGATCTTGTTCCACGTATCCACACTCCAGTCAAACACAGAACTCCAGCTAACAATTATGTAGTACCATGTGGATTTAAATATAGCAGGTCATCGCCCATCCCATGGTCATGCATTAGAGTATGAAATAAATGATCTGCTATATTAGAAAGCTCATACTCTAATGCATGACCATGGGATGGGCCATGACCTGCTATATTTGAATCCACAAGTGAGCTAACACCTAACAGTTACCTTCTTGGGCCATGACCTGCTATATTTGAATCCACATGGTGAGCTAACACTAACAGTTACCTTCTTCGACATCTTGGCTTGGAGTTCGGTAACCTATCTCATGTAAATAATAAGAATCGCCTATCGAGACTTCAAAAAATATAACAGGTATTGTGAAACTGAGAAAATCTCACATAACTACGTGTACCACTAAGCCTAACGATCTTTAGGTTATGGTTTCGAATGCTCGGAAAGCTACGATGTGCATTTGATGCCAAAGAGTCGTACCCAATCTACCCTCTTAAACACCCATTAATGGGTATTTTCAGGCCATGCTTTTCCCCCTCAATTTTAAACGTATGTAGTGCTCATAAACCAAGTTTCTTAAACATAGCAACAATCCTGTGAGATTTTCTTTGGTTACGAGAAAGAACAAACTTTGTTATTGATAGGCGCGTAAATATACACATTAGCGCCCCTTAATTTACCCGTGTTAAGTTCATTTATTTTGTTATTTGGAGTATAACGCCTTGTTTGCGTGTTTTGTAGATATTTTGAGGCTTTGATAAAAAAAAAAAAAAGAGCAAAATCCAATTTTATTTGGAGTCGAAGCGAGGCCCGTGGTTGAATAAAAATCAAGTTATGAACCAAGCATGGGATTGGGCCTTACAAATTATGCTCCAACTGTCCACGTGATTATAGAAATTGGTGGGAGCATTACAATATATACGTGCATATGGGGTCCAAACAATTGTTTAAGTCTAGTTTGACCAAAGAAGAAAACAATGGGCTTCTTAAATCCAAATGCAATTCAACTGTCGGCCAGCCTCAATGTCTACCACTCCAATGGCCGGCTAAACTTCCTTCTTAGGGTGTAGATGAAACCCTAACCAAGTAACTTTGTTTTTATATTAATTTTGGATTTTGATTATCGAAACGACGGTTTTATAACTTTGAAACTTCTTTTTATGATTCGGATCTTATTTTCCCTATCCAGTGTTACGTGTTTGTTTTCTTGATTGCAAATACATAGTTATGCAACAATTTTCTTGGCGCGTGGAATTGCAAATTAGGATAGTCTATGCCTAGGAAAGACGAGTCGTGCCTAGATTAATTAGTTATAGAATCGAAGACGATTCGTGCCAACCAAAGATAGGTTATGCCTGGTTTTCAATCACATGCTATTTTCTTGGCTATATCGCTAGGGCTTATAACTTTTAGCGAGTATTGTTGTTTCGGTAATTGATTACTCTAAATTAATATAATTACTTGGTTGCGAAGTTGGGGCGGAATCGAAACCCTCAAGACCTTTTCCAATTTATTTAATTCACCATCTTTCTTGCTTCTCATTATTTAGATAATTACTTTTTCTCGAATTAATTTAGAAATTGATTGAAATACTTGCATCTCAACCTTTTAATCCCTGAGGAGCGATACTCGGAATATTTGTCACTATTCGAAAGAGTAGTATGGTAGAGGAGATGACGGCTTTGAAAAATAATGGCACTTGGGAGCTAGTATCACTTCCGAAAGGGAAGAAACCAGTAGGATGCAAATGGATTTTCACCGTCAAGCAGAATGCTGATGGTACGGTTGAGCGATATCAGGCGAGACTTGTTGCCAAGGGTTTCACTCAAACCTATGGTATTGACTACGATGAGACGTTTGCTCCAATAGCAAAGATGAACTTTGTGCGAGCCCTACTTTCTTGTGCTGCCAATTTGAATTGGCCTCTCCAACAATTTGATATGTAGAATGCATTCCTCCATGGTGAGTTAGAGGATGAGGTGTATATGGCTATCCCACCAGGTTTTTCTTCATCTCAGACTGAGGGGAAGGTGTGTAGATTGAAAAAGGCTCTTTATGGGTTGAAGCAGTCACCTAAAGCTTGGTTTGGCAAATTTTCAAAGGCTATGTTGAAGTTTGGATACCAACAGAGTCATGCAGATCATACTATGTTCATCAAAAAAGGTGCAGGTAAGATTGTTGTCCTTATTATTTATGTTGATATAATAATGACAGACAATGATGTGAATGAGATACTTAATCTCAAGTCCAGTTTGGCTCAAGAATTCGAGATTAAGGATTTAGTGTCACTAAGATACTTTCTTGGAATAAAAGTGGCAAGGTCTGATAGAGGTATTTTTATCTCCCAACGTAAGTATATACTTGATCTCTTGGAAGAAACATGTATGTTGGGTTGTAGACCTGCAGATTCTCCTATTGAGGCGAATCATCTAGGTGGAGACACAGGGGAGCGCACAGATAAAGAGAGATATCAACGACTGGTAGGTTGACTGATATACTTAGCTCATACTAGACCGGATGTTTCCTTTGCAGTGGGTGTTGTTAGTCAGTTTATGCATGATCCTCGTACTTCACACCTGGATGCAGTTTATCGTATCTTGAGGTATCTCAAGTCAGCTCCAGGGAAAGGAATTTTGTTCTCTAATCATGGTCACCAGCGGTTGGAGGCATTTACTTATTCTGGCTGGGCTGGTTCTGTGGATGATAGACGCTCTACTTCTGGCTACTGTACTCTCCTTGGGGGAAATTTGGTTACTTGGCAAAGTAAGAAGCAATCAGTGGTTGCTAGGTCTAGTGCAGAAGCTGAGTATAGGGCTATGGCTCATGGTGTTTGTGAGCTCTTGTGGCTCCAAACCTTGTTACGTGATTTGGGAATTATTGATAATGGTCCTATGAAACTCTACTGTGAAAATAAAGCTACCATAAATATCGCTCATAATCCTATCCAACATGACAGAACGAAGCATATAGAGATTGACAGGCACTTCATCAAAGAAAAGTGAGCGAGGGTTCGATATGTAAGCCTTTTGTGAGATCTGAAGATCAACTAGTTGACATATTTACAAAAGGGCTTGGCAGCAAGAGTTTCCACCCCATTGTGTTCAAGTTGGGCTTGATTGATATCTTCACACCAACTTGAGGGGGAGTGTTAAGTTATGGTTGTAATGCGTAATTGGGTAATAGTTATTCACTCATGTAAATAGATTAGAAGGTCTTAGTGTATTTCTTCCTTTACCCGTTTGTAAATATATTTGTAACATAATGAGTAAAACCCTATCTTTTGCGGCTCTATCGATTTCTCTCAACTTACAGTTTCAAATAAGAAAGCTATTGACAATGGTGCCATCTTTGTAGCGTATGAAATTGTACAGACTCACAAAAGTTATTTAGAAATTAGAACATGGAATTTAAAACGTACAAGATCAAATATCAGTCCTTAGCTTAGTTGCAGGAAACGCCTATATTGAAGACGCTCCTCCCCGAGAAACGCGATGGGAGCGCGTTCCCCGTGAGACGGGATCGCGCTCCAAAGAAAGATGGGAGCTTACGGTTTATTTCCGGTCGCCGTCGTCGTTCCTTGCACTCGCCGTCGTCGATTCCATCCAATCGCAGTCGTCGGCTCCCTTCAATAAACATCTCCGTCTCCGATTGGACTGTCTTTTGTTCCGCTCGCAGTCGTCGGCTTCATCTCGAATTTACTATGGTGCTGGCCTCTGGGTTGTGATTCTTGTGAAAGAGAAGAGAGAGACAGATGGGGTATGATAGGCTGTAGCAATGTACCAGCATGTGGTGTGTTATGTACTTATGTTAGACTATAGCTGCTGTACCATATCAGATGCTGCATCTCATCCTACACGTGTAGGGTCACATGGAAATAGCATTCTTACTTGTGTAACTTCTCTTTTGTACATGAGTACATCTGTAAAGTTGGAAACTTTTCATAATAATAAAATAGACTCTTCATTTTCTCAGATTAAAAAAGAAAAAGAAAAAATGAATCTGCATTTCCCACCTAATTTTCCCTCCTCTTTATTGGTATATGTGACTATGCGTGTGCAATTACACCGGGAACCATCAAAAAGCAGCCCAATTTTTTTTAAATGGTGTTTGATAGTGTTCTTTTCCCCCTTTTCTTAAACTGAATAATAATAAAATAGGATTTTTTAATGTTTATGATTTTAACTTAAATATAATTTATAAAAAAAATATACATTGGCGCTCCCAACCTCGGGAGCTTCTAGGTACCTCCGCTCCCGCGCTCCCGCCCCCGCCTCCGCTCCCGCCCCCGCTTCGTGCAACTAAGGTCCTTAGTCCTCTACAAAACTGGTAGGCTCTACACCACACTTATTTTGTTGACATATTTCTAGGTAGGTAAATATACCTAGGGGTACCATAGAAACACTTTTTCTGGTGGGATTTCTAAAAATCATTGCGTCTCAAAGTAATTATATCGATACAAGAACTAATCTACACAAAAACCGAAAGTATTTGTAAACCAAAACGAGTCCATTTCTTTAAGAAAGTGTAGCTAGATCATTGAGACAATGGTGGCCTTCCAGCAATGTTCATCGTCAATATTGGACCGACAGGCATCTTGCATCAACTGGACAGCAGCAGGTGTCCTTGTTATTCCATGTTCTTGTGTTGTTTCCAGCAGAAAATATCGGTATTCAGCCATTCCTCATCCTTGTTGGAATTTTTGAAATTGTTTGTAAATGGAAAGAACATTACATTTTTATACTAGAGATTATACTCAAAATTCAAAACACATGGACCAGAATTATTGTAAGAGCGCACTTACTACAAGAGGTTTGCAGTAACATCAGCGTATCAACTTAAGATCATTATTTGTTTCCGTATACACCCAGCACGGGGTCGATCATGGGATCGCTAAGCAAGAGCATCGCCATACAATGTTCATCGTTAATGGTGGACCGGAAGGCCAGCTGCATCGACCAGACAACAAGAGGTGTCCTTGTCATTGCAGCAGCGTGATTGGATCTTTTTAGTTGAAAATTCCATGAGTGTTTGGGATCACAACACAGTGAACATGCCGTTGCTAAGGGAGATCTAAAAATGTAAATTCTCCGGGCCATGCTACCAGTTCAAAGACGTACAAGGATCACAGAAACAATAAGCTTGTTGGAATCCATTCTACTAGCGATCTGAAAACAAAAGGTACAACAAAACAAAAGCCTCGTATGGACAGTATGTATGAGTAACTAGAGGCAGAGAGATACAAATAACAGAGTGAATTTAATACTCAAGTATGTTGCAAATTGAAAACGCTCTTTAATTATAGTAACCAAACAAGATTATTATCCCAGCCAAAGTCTTTGTTTGATAGAAGCAAAGCCTAAATTATGGCCGGACTCATTTTTACCTAGAGAGAGTATATTTTAAGTTACCGTTATAAATGGCTGGACACGCCGGCTGCAACAACTTGACAGCAAGAAATATCCTTCGTTTTGCAGAAATGGGAGTGTTTCTAGCTGAACTACCATGATTATCAATGGAAAATTTGTTATTTGCCACCTTACGATGTTTCAGACAGCATACATCACTAAACAGGTCAGGAAGTGTCCGACGGAGCCGAAGGCAATGGTCGTAGCCACTGTAGGTCACACCCTTTGTCACTGTTTTTGCTATGGCTTTTCTTTACATTCTAGATTCCATTTACTCTACTTAATATGAATTTACGAGTATTCATTTTTGCTTGGGTAACTTCATTTTTATGTCAGATTCTCGATTTTCATTTCCCTTACAAGACACTTTGTATCATTAATAAGTCAAACCCATTATAAGCCATATTGCGTTTTCATTTAAAGTGCACATGAATTAACCTATTATTTTCACTTGTAGCATAACTATATTAATTCCAACATAGAATTGATGTAGGAAAAACCAGTCTGCCTCATAACATTCAAACAACAAAAAAAGCGAAAGCCTGACGTTCACCCCACCGACGTAAAATTTGACAAGGACAAGATCCTTCACTGACTCTCTCTTAATGCCCCCTCCAATATATACACTGAGAAAGGGACGAGATCCTTTTTTTCCAATACGTAACAAGAACGTATCGTTGTAATGAAAAAGTCATCTTTAAGAAAAATTCTTAATCCAAGGACCAATTCCACCACATATTGGCTTAGACTCCACTAAATGTATGCCAATAGTTCGTGCTGAAGATGACCCTGAAGCACTAAATATAATTGTACAAATATAGAACCAGAAAAGTGATCGATATAGATAAACTTAAACATGATGATGGTAATACTCACATGAGATGATAAGATCATCATGTATGTCGCTGGCCAGGATACTTCTATGCCATGATAGTTTTTTGTCGTGTCCATGCTTTGGATAAGGTTGGGACTCATCAACCCAATGTACACGCATCAACCCAATGTACACGCAGACGCCTATCCAGGTATGCTCTTTCTGATTGAAAGGGCTTAGGTTTAAAGAGAACGTAAACTCTGTCCCTAGAACCGTGAACAGTCATGTAGGGAGTATTGCTGCCATAAGTTGAATGTCAGAAGGGCCAAGATCAATTGGATTAATATCGTTGGAATTTCGAAGACATTTTCTAAAAAAAATCTTGAGTCTTGAAACGCGCCATTATCATGACCGCTGCCGTCCCAAGGATCGCCATCGTAATAGTACCATCGCAGAGGTTGGGATTGTCTGTATCCGACACTATTGATACGACCTTTGGTATCGGAATCCGACTGCCATCAGAGGTCGCAGCTAGGATTGAGATTTCAACTTTGAAGTGTTCATAGACGTAATTACATGTCCATTACAACGTGGACTAGGCTGCGTGCGAGAGATTCCAAAAGTAGAGTGTTTAACTATTGAAAAGCAGTCTAATGCGCATTTGAGTAGTTTCTGTAGCCTTCTTCGTTAAAGGGTTTGTTGCTATGCAATACTCTGGTGATATTATTAGGATGCCCACACGCATCATATGGGTCCGTGGACATCATCGGGAATTTTTTGGTCTCAAAAGCATTAGACCAACACAGACAGAATGGCTATGAAAAGAGTTATGAAATAACCAACCAGAAGATTTAAAATGACTACAACGAGTGTTGCAAGAGAGTCACCCAATGAAATATTTACAAAAGCTCAATCCATACTCAAGGATAAATCATTGAGGCCGTTCTTTCCAGCTCCAATTTGTCGGTCCATTATCGAGTTTTCCCAAAACTAACATGAAGGGGAAAGATAGGAATTGCTACAAGTTTCTTATAACTCATATATATTCCTTTTTTTTTTCTTTCAAAGATGTTGAAGATCACATAGAAGTTGAAGATAAAGGTCGGAGGCATCAAAGTTCGATCCCTCCGATTTCTAATGAAAGCTCGATTCCCGAAGTTAGAGCAACCGTGTCAAATGTTGTTGACCCGACCCCTGCTGAAACTTTTCGAGTGTGGATCATTGGGCCATCAGTGGAAGTTTTGGGGGCGCAAGCTCTTTGGTTTTGAAATACGTCACCAAAACTTCCATCGACGGCCCAATGATCCACACTCGAAAAGTTTTAGCAAGGGCAGGGTCATCAACTTTTGACGTGGTTGCTCTAACTTCGGGAATCGAGCTTTCATTAGAGATCGGAGGGATCAAACTTTGATAGCTCCGACCTTCATCTTCAACTTCTATGTGATCTTCAGCATCTTTGAAAGAAAAATAAAATAAGAAATATCTATGAGATATAAGAAACTTAGAGCAATTTATTCCTATCTTTCTCCTTTATGTTGTTTTGGAAAAACTCCATAACGGATCGGCAAATTGGAGCTAGAAAGAACAACATCGGTGATTTATGCTTCAGTATGGATTGGGCTTCTGTAAATACTTCAACGGGTGACCCTCTGGCAACACCCGTTGCAGTCATTTTCAATCTTCTGATTGGTTATTTCATAACTCTTTTCACAGCAATTCCGTATGTGTGCTGGTCTAATGCTTTTGAGACCAGAACCCGATGATGTCCACGGACCCATGTGATGCCTACGGGCATCCCTATAATATCAGCAAAGTATTGCATAGCAACGGACCCTTTAATGAAGCAGGCTACAGAGACTAGTCAAATGTGCATTGGACTGCCTTTTCAATAGTTGCATACTCTCTATTTTTGGGATCTCTCGCAAGCAGCCTAGTCCACGTTGTAATGGACAGGTAATTACGTCTATGAACACTTTGAAGTTGAAATCCCAATCCTAGCTCCGACCTCTAATGGCAGTCGGATTCCGATACCAAAGGTCGTATCAATAGTGTCGGATCCAGACAATCCCAACCTCCGCGATGGTACTATTACGATGGCGATCCTTGGGACGGCAGCGGTCATGATAATGGCGCGTTTCAAGACTAAGGAATTGTTTGTAGAAAATGTCTTCGAAATTCCTACGATATCAATCCAATTGATCTTGGCCCTTCTGGCATTCAACTTATGGCGGCAATACTCCCTACACGACTGTTCACGATTCCAGAGATAGAGTTTACGTTCTCTTTAAACCCAGGCCCTTTCAATCAAAAAGAGCATACCTTGATAGGCGTCTGCGCGTACATTGGGTTGATGAGTCTCAACCTTATCCAAAGCATAGGCACGACGAAGAACTATCATGGCATAGAAGTATCCTGGCCAGCGGCATACATGATGATCTTATCGTCCAATGTGAGTATTACCATCATCAAGTTTAATTTTATCTATATCGATAACTTTTCTGAATCTATATTATACAATTATACTTTGTGCTTCAGGGTCTTCTTCAGCGCACACTGTTGGCACACACTCAGTGGTGTAGCCTAAGCCAATATGTGGTGGAGGTGGTCATTGGATTAATAATATCCTAAAGATGACATTTTCATTATCGCAATACGTTCTTATTACTTATTGCAAAAAAAAGAATCTTGTCCTCTCTCAATGTTTATCAGAGTAGACATTGAGAAAGAGTCGATGAGGGATCTCGTCCTCGTCCAATTTTACGTCGGAGGGGAGAGCATCAAACTTTTGTCTTTTCTTGTTGTTTGAATTTTATGAGTGAGAATGATTATTTTCCAACATAAATTTTATGTTGGAATTAATATAATTCTCCTACAGGTGCAAACAATAGGTAAATTCCTATACACTTTGAATGAAAACGCTATCTGTTCAAAGTGCCTATGAGAGAAGTGAAAAGCGAGAATCTGAGATAAAAAATGAATTACCCAAATAAAAATGAATACCCGTAAAAATTCATATTAAATAGAGCAAAAATCGAACCCATAATGTAAAAGAAACTCATAGCAAAAAAACAATGACAAACATAGATAAAGAGTGTAACCTGTAATAGTGGTTCGTTGTACAACCAAAGCCTCCGACTCCCTCGAGTACTTCCTCCAAAGCCTCCAACTCCCTCGAGCACTTCCTCAGCTGCAGAAGAATACAATAACTCTTATATAGGGCAGAGAAAGAGAGTAACGAGAGAGAACTTATATGACCTAGTTAATAACAGTATAATGGGGTTTTCATGGATTTACAGGATGAAAAGATTTACCAATAATGATTGTCATGGGCTAAAACATCAATAGGATGTGAATTTAAGATGCCTTTCTAAATTATAATTTCATCTCGAGATCGAAAAACCCTCATCCTCAACAAAACTCAATCTTTTTTTGTAACCCATGAATAAACCACAGCAGATGTGGCTTATGACCAATCTGATTGTACCCATTGCCAATCAAGAGGAAGTGTCCATAGACTCGAATCCTCTTTGGTTGTTTGATCCACTAACTAACTTCCCTATTAACCCAAAAAAAAAAAGAATAAACCACTGCTATCAGCCATGGAGAGTCTCCGCCCCACCCACCCCGCCCCTCCATTTTCCAAGATTTTAACCCAGCTTATTCTTCTATTTGCAGTTCATTCACTATAGTGAATAGCGAACTAAAATAACTATTCAACACTCGATTCTTTCACTCTTTTAGTTGTTTTTGTTCTCCCTAGTACCTCCATTCCAATACTTGTTGATCTATTGATTTGTTTCGTTCTATGAAGTGATCTAAAAACTATTGTGCTTTATTAGACCGTTAGGCTCAGTTGCTGACAATTGACGGGCTATGGATGATTACGCAAATAGATGTTGTAAAAATAGAATTATCAATGAGTAACTAACTTGAGGCCGAGGTTCGAAATATTAATTTGTTTCGGGGACGTTCATGTAACAGTTGGAAGTATAAAACGGTATGTTGTGGAAATCGGTTCGCATATGTAACAATACCGGGACTATGACATGATACGTTGTGGGAATCGGACTTAGTTATCATTGGATTTTGTGAATCATTTTATACAAACAAACTTTAGTTTGAACTGCCCAGATCACAAAACCCATATCATCAAGTAATTGATTTAAGTTAGTTTCAAGAATCTCATCCTAATACAATCACAAAACAAAAGCAAATATGAGTCAAGAATTTCAAAGAACACGTTGTGGCCACTCTACATTTGCCATTTGTAGCAAAAGAAAAAAGAAAACTCACTTGATAATTCAATTAGGTTAGTTTCAAGGAACAAACGATTTTCATCCTGCTACAATCGCAAAATAAAAGCAAAGATCCCAAAACCCATTTCATCAAGCAATTGAATTAGGTTAGTTTCAAGAATCTCATCCTATTACAATCACAAAATAGGAGCAAATATGAGTCAAGAAATTCAAAGAACACATTGTGGCCACTCTACACGGCTCCGTTTGTTTGGATGTAAAATGTTTTCCTGTAAAATGTTTTCCCTATTTTCCATTGTTTGGTTACAGAAAACATGAGGAAAATAGTTTACGCAGTAAACATTTTCAGCTAAGAGGCGTAAAATGACTTTTATCTAAAACTTCGCTAAGTTATTTTCCTCAAAGGACGAATTCGCAGTCTCCTTTAACCGCCTCTTGCTAGGCTCTTCTCCTCTTCTCTCTTGATGGAGAGCTCCACTTTTTAGACACTTGTATACATATATACATGTTGTTTATGCATATATCAAGCGAAGCAAAAACCCAAAAGATGCGCATAGATATCTGGCAAATTTGACTGATCCTAAGGTGTTACACTAACTTGGCTTTTTTATGTGAGTTTGAAATACGCGTTAGCTTTCTGTGCTTTTTATGTGATGTATTGTGAGGGGATGAGGATGGCTTGTCTCGAAAAGCACAATAAGCTTGCTTTTGGCTTTTCGATAAATAAATCTCCATTTTGCATCTCAGATTAACTCTGTTATTTAGCAAATGTCAACTGAAAACAAAAACGAAAAAAGTTTTTTTTGACAAGATTGTTTTACATGAAAAATATTTTACGTGGAAACACAAACGGAGTGTACATTTCAAGCCATTTGTAGCCCAAAAAAATAAAAAAAATTACCTGATCCGTCCCTGGTTCTCCTTCTCCCTCTTCTCAAATAATTATTAGCTATGTTTCTTCTTCTCTGTTGTGGCCACTAATAGTGGAGTTATGGCTCAACCACTCACTGTGGTGTACGAAATATGAATTATCACTTACAGAGAGGAGATAAATACTCCTATAAGAAAATGAAGTAGATGAGAGAGAAATGAAAGAGGAGGGTTACTGAACTGAAGAGTGGAAACCCCAATTTATACACAAACTAGGGAATGCCCGTGCCTAAAGGCACGGCGTGACGTCTTTTGAGCTCAACCTAATAAACTACCGTTCTGCTATTTATCACTGTAATGGTAAATAAATAGCTCAGTACTCACTTATGAATTTCCGCCTTACAACTAAACCAAGGGCCAATGCAAGAGTTCTAATATTTGGACCTCTATTGCAGCTTAACATGGTTCTAAAAAATGAATCGAAAAACAAATGTCATGCATGCTTTTTACTCATGATTTACCCAACGTTTATCGTTTTAGTATCAACATCAAAACCATTGTATAAGCAACAACAATGAAGGTAAAAGTTTTGTAACCTACTTACCTTTGGTGTGCGAGGCTCAGCGAAAAGGAGACATTTTTTTCCTGTAAATGTGCAAGAATTAAAATGTTAGACGGGCCGGTGTGTGTGAAGGGAGTAAGGGGTTAGATTCTCGAGTGACGGAATCAAATGCATGGTTCTTTGATTTTCCAAAAGCAAAAAGGAAGAAAGATATAACACAAAAAGTCCAATTTTGTGTAAATGTAGACTATATAAGTTTGTGTAAATGTAGACTATGGCCTTTGATGGTTAGAAGTGTGGAACCATTGGTCAAGCTTGTCTATGCTTGATCAATGGATATCATAAAGCAATATACCAAATCATATCCAGTTTTTTGAACTAAACACTCGATGAGTAAAACATATTCCTTATCATCCTCTTTATCTACAAAGTAGAGACTCCCAAAAAAATGTATACTACATGAAAAAGAACTAATTTGTGAGTGAGAGAGTGTACCCACATTGTTGGCGAGAAAATGGACGCTCACGCTTGATATGAGTGAACAACGTAACCCACCTTCAGAAATTCACAGAAAATAGGAGTCTTGAAAACCCACCTACAAAAAGAAAATGAGAAAATGGGATGAAAACCCTAAACCCATCAACCAGAAAATCTTTAGTCGAGCGATTAGTATGGAAACTGAAGTTTGTCAATTAGAAACAAAATGGGTCTCAGTGAAACACCAAATAAACCAAAGGGAAACAAATAAATTAAGAACAAAAAGCTGAATGGGTCTCACATGTTATGTCTCTCTCCATTTTCAAGTCCCCATTGACTTGTTCTGGTTCAGGAGATTAGCAAACTAAAATTACTAAGGAAAGAGCATTGGAAAGAAGAACATATACTTCCAAAAATTGTCTCTCTTATCTTACACTGCCAAACCACACAACAAACACAACATGGGGTAGCAAATGCCGGTGCCTAGAGGCACGTGCGAATATAATAGAACCTCAATACAATTTGACTTTAATCTACCCTCAATGGTATGTGCTTTCAAAAAAATTTGATGCGGCATGCAATTACTGTCCACCATTGAAATTTTGGTTGTTTACCATGTTGTGAGCAAAACTTATTTGCTAGCAAAAAGAAAAGACTTACCCAATATTTCCTACTCCTAGCCCCAAGCTTTTTAGGTTATTCAACTATTACTAAAATAAACATGAAAAAAGTAATCAATCTAAACACCAAAAAAGTTATGGGTTAACCCAAAAAAACATTTCAATATATTCATGGGCTCCAAAAAACACTGTTTTTGTACCGACTATTCAGGCTATACATTTTCCTTAATTGAGAAAAATCAACTTGCGAACATAATAGAACCTCAATACAATTTGACTTTAATCTATCCTCAATGGTATATGCTTTCAAAAAAAATTGATGCGGCATGCAATTACTGTCAACCATTGAAATTTTGGTTGTTTACCATGAAAACAAAGAAAACCTAGATAATCTATGGAAACCCTAGATTCGACATCTCAAATCAGACTTGTTGAGCCAAAGAATCGACATACCTGGGGAGGAGAGGAGAGGAATCGGTGTTGCTGGCTGTAGTTGAGGGAGACGATCGGTGTTGCAATCAGAGAGAGAGAGAGACCCTGTGTTTCAATGTGTTTCAATTTTGAAATCGACGGGGAGAGAGACGGGTTGGCGCAGAGAGAGAGAAGTGGCAGAGATGTTTCAATCTGAGCCCATGAAAAATGAATGGTCCTGATGATTTTTTTTTCTTTTTTTTAAACGTGAAGATATATATAAAGGCCGATTAATTAGACAAGTTTTTTGTCAGTAACAACTCTAAATCGGGCGGAATACAATCCCGTGAAACAAACTAAGCTTCTACTTCGACCATTTGCCGCTATCCAATCTGTTGTCGAGTTCAAGCTCTTTTACACCACATAAAGATCCACTGAATGGTCCTAATTTATGTACACAAAATGTGTAAATTTAAAAACCACTCTAATTTGTTATATATAGATGACAAGAAGGGAAAACTATGTTTTTCGTCCTATATTATATGCACGATTTTAAATTTGGTATACAGAGTTCTGATTTTATTGATTCAACCCAACACACATTTTGTTTCCCATTTTGAGCGTGTTAAAACATTTACTAGTATTTTTTTTTGGATAAAACAATGCGTACAGATTTTCCCGTACAGATTTTGTACATATCGGCTGTTTTGGGCACACTCTCGGTGCCACACAGATGATCAGAGATGTTTATTTTTTAAAAAATAGTGTTTACTGGTACCCTTTAAAAAATTAGCTAAAGTGAATATTGGTAAAATAGTGTTGGATCTCATCTACCGTGCACAACTCGTGTAACGCCCCAAAAATTCGGGAACGCTAATTATTATTACAATAAAAGGAAAATACGATAACAAGTCTGACATGGCGTCTACTACGCCAAATTACATTATTATAAACAGGGAGAGATCTATGGCGTCTTCTATCCCTCTATCGGGTCACTCCCCAGGTCGGCAACTCCTGCTCCAAGACTCTGTTGGTAATAGAATTCCTCATGTTCATCTTGAAATTCTGACATAATACGTCTGAGTTGCCAGGCAACATTGTAATATTATGTCAGGTTTACACCAGTGCAACATTATGAGCGAGACACCCAGCAATAACTTTACCCAAATTCCAACTAGCAATTCTAGAACAATAAATAAAGGCTCGAAAGTAATAACAAGAGGTTATCTGAAAATAGTTTCCATGAATAAATATAACTGTGCCAGTGTAAATATGTTTGTGCCAGTGTCAATACGAATCAGAGTAAACGTGGTGGTAATCATGTGTCTCGTAACATTTCTCATTTTCATCATAGGTTTTCTTCCTTAAATTTCATCTTTTCGATCATCTCAATTTTCTCATTCATTTCAATCATATCATCCATCTCCCATCACTTTGAAAGTTATTGGTCTGTTTCTGTCCTCTTTCAACTGACAGTACCAATCTTTCCGCTCGAGACATCGGCCGTCTTATATCACTGAACCCAATCAGTCTGTTTATAAGGTTCATCCATCTCGCGGGTCATACGTTACATAGTACCGGTCATCTCTTTTTACTGATCCCCACAGTACGTTTCGAGGTCTGTCCGCTATGTGTTATGCATGCTTAGCCCTAACCTCCAGATTCTTCCGCGAATTGGGGCGGCGCTTTCGCTGCATTTTCGTACTCATTCTCATTCTTTTTCAAAATCATTTCCGTTCTCATCTCGTTTTTATTCTCATTACATTTTCATTCTCATCTCTTTTTCTCGTGTCAACTATTCATCTCAAAAACCGTGTCATGTATTTCTCGTACCGTGTTGTGACTATGCACATGTCTCAAATTCTCTTTTCGCAAAAATACAACTTTCTCGTAATTCGTGTTCTCAAAAATCAACGTTTCCTCGTAAAACGTGTTTTTCCATCATTCAATATTTCCTCATAAAACGTGTGTAACGCCCTCAAATTTCTAAACATGAAATTTACAAGATAAACCCACGTGGATAGTCAAAAGTCCACGGTCAAAGTTTAATAAGTTCTTCCAAGTCAAAATAGATACACGATGAGTCAACTGGGTACCTGTACCCATGAAATAAGTACATAAGTTTGAATGTTATTACAAGCCCGAGTCAAAATAAATGAATCAATTAGAGTTACAAGATCATCTCATTTCAAAATATAAATTCTAAAGATGATGCCATAACTCTTCCATGCTAGCTTTCAAAAAAATAGATGCATGCACACACGTCACGCACTCCAAGTCATGCTCCGTGCTGTGTACCTGAAATGATTAGGGTGAGCTCACTAGCCTAGTAGGAAAAAGTCTACCAAAACTAAATATAATGAAATACAAGTGTGGGATGAAAGATGAGGAAATGAAATCATATAATGATACCCAAAGTTTCATGTGAAGTAGACAAATCGAATCAAAGCTCATGAGATCACAGTTTTAAGGGTTTTCGTCAAAAGTATCCAATGCGTGCCCAACGCATATCCAACCTTTCGCTCGTGTCTAATTTGTTCACATCCTTGTGTCATACGTTCATTTAACCAATTCTTTAAGAAATTCCTCGCGACACGTCCACAGGACAGCCCGAGTATCAATTTCGGGCTACCATACAGGCCCCGTATCATCTTCCCCTTGGCCAAGGCATAATTCCTCGCGACGAGCCCAAAGGACGGACCGAGTATCATTCCGGGCTATCTTTCGACTCTGTATCATTCATTTCACGTTCTCACTTTAAATTTAAGTACATTAACCACGTGTTCGTGTCGTTGTGTCACCCACTCCAGGCGATGTTAGTCCTAACCACAATCCTCATCAAGCTCAATCAAATTGGCACATATAGCGTAAGACATAAGATTAATCTATCACGGCAACTCAAAGAATCTCTAATCCCACAAGTGAATAGGTTCGGAACAAGAAACGAGGTTCGGGGTGTGGTTATGCTAAGCAAATGCCCGAAAGAATCAAAGAGGACCACAAAAATAGAATTTTGGGCCAAAATGACCATGGGTATCGATACCACTGATTTGAAATTCGAACAGCCCACTGGGTATCGATACCCAGCACTTTGGTATCGATACCCAACCCCTTACGAGCAAATTTTTGACAGCTTTTCTTGGTGTTTTCATGTGAGTCCAAAACAACACAACCCAAGTAAATTTCCATCACAATAGGTAACATTATGACTATTTAACAACAAGTTCATGGGGAAATTCATTTAAGAGCAAGATCAAACACAAACCTCAATCAAAATGGCTAGAAATGGGTTTTCAAGCAAAATCAAAGGGATAGATCAAATTGGAGTATAATCCACACACAAGCACTTCAGAATACTTAGTAAGAATAGAAATTTCCCTACCTCAAAGAGATGTTGACTAGAAAACACCTCCAAATGAGAAACCCTAGCTCTAGCTCCAAACACCAAGCAAGATTCTTCAAACACCAGGGTGAAACGAAGGCACCAACGCGTAGATATCGAGATTTTAGGAAGGTTTTATGAAGGAGTTAAGGTTGGAAGTAAATATTTGACTTGGGTTGGTGAGGATTGAAGTTAGGAGAAGTTTTGGAGGAGGGAAGAGGAGGGAGAGAGGGCTGGCCTCTTTACGGGGGGGTTGGTCTCTCTCTTGTTGGGCTTGGAGTGCCCCCATGGATTTGGTTACACGATGTCACTCCCTGCGGCTGCTCTAAAAACAGACTTGCGGGTGCGATGTCGAATGTCATAAAAGACTTAATTGAAACCCTTCCTACAACCAATTGGTTTTAGGAGAGTTGGTGGAAAAACGGTCCATCATCTCTCTCTCTCTCCACACCACACACATATAATACACATATCTCATAAATTACACCTCAAGTCCAAATGTGTCTTGTGTAAATCAAACGCACCCCAATCAACTTATATCTCATCAACACTCCAACACTTAGTCAATTTTGTCATTTCATACGGTTCCTCACATTACCCCATTGTTATTTATGAAAAATAAATATAAATTTTCGAGTCTTTACAACATGTCTCTCAAAATGTCATTCCGCTTTTAGCGACCTTCTCTCGACAATAGAATAACCAGGAAAGTCCCAAGCAGAGGGGGTCGGAGTATCCAGTTAATATCACTCATCCTCATTCTAGACAGACTTTCAAGGGTGTTAGCCTTGGGTCATTTGACAGTCTCAAGTTAGTCGTAAAATATTTTCCTCATTTCCCAAAAATATTCCTCGTAATCTTTTTCAGAAAATTTCCATTTCTCGATAATTTGGCCTTTTAAAAAATGCAACCTCGTGTATTCTTCCAAAAATCAATCGGGCATTATAACGGCGTAAATTTGAGATATCATTTTCCATTCGTGCATTATAACGACTACGTAAGCTCAAAAAAGTATTTTTAGAATCATAACCTTTTTCTTTTTAGAAACAGTAAAACTACTAACTTTTATTTTTAAACCGGGTATTATAACATTACTAAAAATTAATCTTGCACTAAAATAACTAGTAAAGAACTTAGATTAAGATTATTACCGTATTCCGGGTATCGGAAGTAGACAAAGCTAGCGGTAGACGGACGGAGTAACGGCGTCGAAAAGAAAGTAGACTTTCTTAGAAACGCCGGAGCTACTACCGGAACTACTAAACTAAGATCGAAGGGCGGCTTTTGGGTGGTGGAGGGTGGCAGCTAGTGGTGGTGAAGGATGAGTTTCATTGAGTTTTGTAAGAACAACTCAAGAACTTGAAGAACTTTGAAGCTTTTCCTACCAAAAACTACTAGAAATTTGACTACAAGAACTACAAGATTGAGAGGAGTGAAGGTGTGAGAAACTATGAAGGAGTGAGGTCCTATTTATAGGAAAACATGAGCTCCCCCTCCCTCCTTGTTTGGCTGGCCCTCCCCCTTAGGAAATTGCTTCCATTAAATGCTTGGGAATCTTATCATTACACATAGCTATAGGTACGTCATCATACAGGGGTAGGTTAGTAGGCTAGTTAAGACGCTAGGTGGGTAGGATACGGCAATAATGCATAGGGAATTGATGACTACGAAGTTTCACAGTGTACAGTACACGCAACTAACCTAGTTTCCGGTACAAAATTGTACTACGTTTATCACGTAGCTATAAAGGCTATGCATAAAGGCTATGCTCTATGACGCGATATTAATGAGGGAATATATTCCTTTCTAGGTCATTATGAGGCTAGTCCAATAATGCAAGGGTGACTACTGAGTTTCACAGTGTAATCTCTACACGATTGGCTAGTTTCCAGACTAATTTACACTGCGAGGCAATAAAGGCTACGAAGTTGATGATAAGGCTAGGCTAGTGGCTATACCAATAATGTATGGGAAATTAAATGACTACGAAGTCTCATAGTGCAGTTTCTACGCGACTAACTACATTCCGGTGTTAGTTTACACTGCAAAGCATAAAGGCTACTATATCTATAGGCACGTCATCATATCTATAGGCGCACCATGCAATTAAATAGGTGTCATCATGAGATTCTCTCAATAATGCAAGGGGAATTCACCTAGTCATATTTCGTAGTGCCGGTTATACGCGACTACGTAGGTTTTCAGAACAAATTGTATTGCTAAATGATAGGAAGCTATAAGCTAGAAAATCTTAGGCGGGTCAATGGATAGATTATGTCTCCCTAGGAGAAACACTTCTATTAATGGAAGTATACCATAAATGGAAGGTATGCCTTAATTGAAAAATCAAAATTGGAAGACTTGGTCAAAATTGGAAGTTGTCCAATTGGGTGCAATAATTGACCCTCTGTCTCTCCCTCTCCTAGCCGTCCCTCTCTCTCTCTCTCTCTCTATATATATATATATATATATATCTCATACATACAACTTACACAAAATCTAGGCATTAAAGGGCGAATCTTAGGCATTTAATTCAAGATAAGGCTAGGTGATGATGTAAGCAGAGGTGACACAGGCGGAGTGACATAAGCGTAGGGTTAGGGTTTCATGCTAGCTAAATTCCCATATTGCCCTTGGCATGTGTATGTAATCACGCGGGCGTATATACACTAATTTAAATAAATCAATTGACAATTAAATAATTTTTCGAGAAAATTATAATTATTAAAATTATAATTCGAATTTTTATTTACGAAAATTCGGGTTATTACAACTCACCTATCTAGAAGTTAGTCCATCCACACTCGGACCAACCGCGATCCTGACACGTCCACGTAACTGTCCGGTGGCCCGAGCTGTAGTTTCGTTTTAGGGAAACAGTAATTAAAACTAGAAAATGGACAACCACCACCGCACATCGGTAGTTGTGCCTAGGTGGGATCCTAAATTCATCTTTGATGCTGTGTCAAAAATTGCAGGCCAATTGAGATCGTGTGCGCACATTATTTAGGAGCAGTTTTGCTTAAGAAGCTTTTTAGACTTTAGCAACTTTTAAAAGCCAAAATGTCAAAAAGCCCCTTAGCAGTATGAGTCCGAATTTTGTGGCTTCCTGCATTTTCTATAAGAGGCCCAATGTTTTGAATACCATCCTGGATATGATACCGTTTTCATTTTATTACTGGTATGGTATGTACCAGCACCGGTATATAGCTGGGTACCATTTGGATTCCCGGTACAAATTTTTATATTAAAAAATGTAGAGTACATATATGCTTAAAAACTTGGGGAAAGTCTAAGTACGCAAAAAACACACACAGAATTTACCCAAGAAGTGAAAATCAGTGGCTCAGATTCTCCCCAAGTGAATCTGGGCCATTAATTTTCAAATTCTAGGCAAATTCTGTGTATTTTTTCTGAGTATGTAGTGGTGCTGAAAAACTTGTCCTCCATCTTGCTTTGGCTAAAAAAACCATTTTTGGTTTATTTCTTTGGTCCTTATTAAAAAAAAATATCGTATTTGTTAGTCTTGCGTCGATTTTTTGTGGTTTCATGGTTTATCTCGATCAGAGGAATCTAAAAAGTATAAAAATCATGATCAAACTTTTTAAAAAGTTCACGAAGGACAAAAATAATTCAAATTTTTGTGGTTTATTGGATTATTTTGGATTGTTTTTGGCTTTATTCACAAAACTTTAAGTTTGATTAATAATTTTATACTTTAGATTCCTCTGGTCGAGATGAACCAAGAAATCACAAAAAATCGACGCAAGACTAACAAATGAGATTTTTTTTGAATAAAGATAAAAAATAAACCAAACTGGACGTCTAAAACCACTATTCACACCTCTAAAAAAATCATCTATATTTCGTATTTTATAATAGTACTTTTTACGATTGAAAAAAATTTCTTTAATAAAATCAAGTACGATCTATCAAATAAGATCTATATGGCATATATAATTCATCATTGGCTTTTTTGGCCAAAGACAAGCCTTAAGACAAAAATGTATTTGGGAACGAATTTATAAAAAAGAAACATACTAATAAAAAGAAATAAAATGAAATAGTATGTCTATAAAAATTCTAAATATTCAAAATAGGCGTGGCAGAGGAAGATCCGGCGCCTCGTCTCTGCTCTTATCCACAGTACCCCCTCTGATCGGTGTGTGCATGCATGTCCGGCCGCCTACCTGCCTGACCTCCCCCTTCGCTTCTCCCCTCCCCTGTCGACAGGTAGATTTCCCTTCCCTCGCTGATCGGCCCCCTATTGGGTCGGCTGTTTTCTCTCCGATCCAATCGACCCCCTACTCCGTTTTTCCCCTCCCCGTCCGATCGGGTTTCGTTTCCTTCCATCGGATCTGGCTACCCGTCTCGTTCTCCCCTTCCTCGCCTAATCTGATGGCTCTCTTTCTCTCGGGTCTTACATGCATGCCGGATGATCTTGTTGGGGGCCTGTTTTGTTGTCTGTTGGATGCAGTGCTAGGCGTGGGATTTATATTATTGTTGCTGTCCCATTTTACTGCTGCCAGCCGCTTTTACCATTGTTGTTGTGCTTGGCCGGTCTATTTAAAGCTGTGTGGTTGCTAGACCGGTCCATTTTAGAGCTATTTCTGAAGCTTGTCTGAGTCTACCCTTGATTAAGCTTGTTCGAGCCCGCTTTCGTCTACGCTTGTCCGAGCCCATCCTGTTGTGTTTGCGGTTGAGGCCCGCCGGTTCATAGAGCTGTGCTGCAGCTTGTCCGAAGCCTGCCCCCATTGATGCTTGTCCGAAGCCCGTTTGCTCTTCGCCGTCGGGCCGGTCCATAGAGCTTTGCATGCCGCTTGTCCGAGCCCGCCGCCGTTATCGCTAGGTTTCTTTTGGTTTGTGTTGGGTTTTCTTTGCAGGTGCTGCTGGAGGATCCATCTTTTGATGCTCCGGTCGTGGAGTTGGATGCCTGAGTTTTAATCTAGTTATATTCTAGTCTAGTTGTGTTTTTTCACTGTGTTTTGTTGTGTAGAATAAATGCTGTAATGACCCGGACACCACGATATAAGAATTACATAACCAAGTGATTTACGTCCCCAATTCATTTAAACAAACAATAATTTAAAAGGCATCTCCCACTTCCTTAAACACTTGCATAAATTTTCACGTATGTTTTCCACGCTTACAATCTCTTCCACTTGCCTATCCCCCTCCTTCTTTGCTTCCGTCTATTTCTTTATCCTTCCCTTTCTTCTTGCTATATGCTTCTCCTTTCTTCTTTCCATTTTTTTTTCCTTTCTTCCCGTTTCCCATCTCTCTCCTTTACAAAACTCCAAGATTGATATTTAATGGAGAAAAGTCTCCTGATTAAATGAAGCAGGCATGCTAGGTGTCTTGCCTAGCTTACATTCCTATCAACATGTGTGTCTAATGACTATCATAAAAAAAAAAACATGTGTGTCTAATGACACTATCCTCCCTCTAAATGTTATAAACTACATCTTTGACCACAACCAAGAGTACAAAAATAATTCCAAGAAGGACACGACACGACATCTCATGCACCAGTTTTCCTTCCCTTTTGTTATATCTCCAAGCAAGTATAGTCCAAAACTATTTTCAGTTTAATTATTCGGTGCAATGGGGTTCTACAATACTTCCCCCTTTTAAGAAATTTTGTCCTGAAATTTATTGGATTCTTGGACATGTAATACTAGCGAGACAAACCAATCTCATGTAATCTTGACGTTTTCAAAAAAATGAAAAAGATAACTGCCCCTGAGCTATTATACTATTAATCAACACCCTCGCCTCACTACATAATCTGGGCCATATGTTTTACACTTAGCCAATTTCCTCCCAAACCAAGTGTTAATTATGGTCCTGCGATTACTCATCCCCAAGCCCTATATTCCTAATGCACAGCCAAACGAGCCGTAATTATCCCCAAGCCCTATATCTCCACTCTTTATCCAAATTCTTCACTAAATTTAAATTTGAGTAAAAAAACCAAAAACCTCACTCCATTATTTCACCAAATCCTTACCAAATTTGATTTTACTCAAATATTTCACAAAATTTGCTCATCACCAAATCCATAACCAAATTTTCAAGGCTCTTTTTTTCATTTTTGTTTACCTTTTTGCCATTCAATATTGTGGATTAAATCTACACAGCATAATTTGAGTAAGAATGGGAAGGACTCATTTCAAATCAAGTTTTTAGTCAAATTTTTACTCCAAATTTAAGTAAAAATTTGGGTAAAGGGGGAAGACCGCTCTGTATCGGTGTTAATTCTGAAGTGTACTACGGGGCATGGGCATCAATGCCCCCAAAACCATTTGGGTCTTTGCACTCACGGCTATCAGGCTATGGCAGTTGCGGTGGCAATTGCAATTACAGCAAGACCATTCTCATCGTCATCATCTGTACTCCTGTCCCGTATTACTCGCCCAAGGCCCAAGTGGGTCATCTTAAGCCCCTTGGCTTCCTCCTCCCCTCAACCCATTTCTTCTTCTTCTTCTGGTGTGTCGAGAAAGCTCATTCTCTACTCGAAGCCCGGTTGCTGTTTGTGCGATGGCCTCAAAGAAAAGCTCCACGCCGCTTTCTCTCTCTCTGCCCCTGACTCCCTCCACGACGTTGATTTACAGGTCTCCCATCTCCTCTTTTAATTATAGTCTATATACTAACATATCCAGCCCAACCAAAATTAATCTAATTTAAGCTTTTATGTCCCAATCAATTCGGTGGGTTTTATTGTTTTTCCGTCAATTCTGCCTAACAATTATCAAATGTACATTCCTATATTTCTCTTTACTATTTTCTACGCTGAATATCTATCACTGGATACATAAGAATTGGGTCTTATTATTGACGAGGCAGATTGCCCTGCGTTTCTCTCTCTCTGTGTCCATCTTTTGAATGGGTTTGATCTGTTGTTGGGTTTTATCAGATAAGGGATATAACAACAAATCCAGAGTGGGAGAGAGCTTACCAGTACGAGATACCTGTGTTGGCGAGAGTCCGGGTGGATGGCACTGAGGTCAGTCATTTTGAACTTTCGATTTTGAGTATCTGTAAATTTGTGCTTCTGCCATGAATTTTTTTCCTGGATTTTTCATGTTGGAATTTTTCTTTTACTTTTTATTTCGTTAGTGGGCCCTACATTTGATCAATGCACATTCTATGATTACCGTCAACTAGTTAAATCTTACACAGTATTGCTTGTAGTTGTAATCCTTTTTTTTTTTCATGGGCGCTTGTAGTTGTATCCTTACTGATTCTTTGCATGATTTACTTTATTCAACATTGTTAAGAATTTCAATTTTTCAGTGAACTCTTTTATGTATGCAGTGGTTAGTGGAAACTTACTATGAGCTGTAGTAGTATATAAAATTTTGTAGACCTTCTATTAGAAGCTTTCTTATAACAAATATTAGATTCACCTGGTGATGCAATTAGGTCTGGAGATCATTTTTTGTAGAGGTAGTTTCCAGAAGACCATGTAGGGGGATGTTTGATAAGTTCTTCGTTGCCAATCTACCCTGCTCTTTCAATAGAGATATTGCCTTGTTTGTTTGGTAGTTTTAGGTATTTTGGTTTTGTTTGTTTTGGTAATGAGTGGAGAGAGAAATGAGTATAATAATTGGAGATAGGGGTAATGAGTAGATAGAGATAGAGAGAGAAATGAGAGTAATAATTGGAGAGAGGAGGTAATGATTGGAGAGAGGAATAGGGTAATGATCATAAAACAAAACTAAAATGGCAAACAAATAGGGCCATTGATTTCGGATGGTCGCCCGTAGCCCGACAGAATTTGTTAAGATTATTCTTAATCAAGTGCAGATTTCAGTTGGGTTATGGGTTTATTTGCTGTAGTTGGTTTATTTGATCAGGCATGGGTTTTCTCTAACCCAAAGTACTTTTCCTTTTACTGTTACTAAGGTAGGGGTCGAGTATGCTGAATTCTCATACAAATATTCTGTTACGAAGGACAGGAGTTTTTGAAGAGAGTAAAAATAGATAAAAGTTTCTTCTTTAGCTTTGTGATCCTTTATTGTCTAGGAGTTTTTTTGGATGCCAAAGCTTGTGGATTACAGTCATTTCATGCTGGAAGTTGCAGATTCTGAGCCAAATCAGCATCATATAAGCTTTTATATCCGAGAAATTCTGCATCAATTAGGATACATTATATCTGCACCATGAATCATACACTTGTGAGAGTTTTCTTCTACGTCCATGAAAAAATAAGGAGAAAACCTTACGAACCTATTGACAAGTCCGCTGTACCTTTCCTAAGTTCATATCCTTTTCGGGAATTCCCTTATGTTAGAGTCTTGCGAACGCTGAGATGCATCCCGTAATCTCTCTTGACACCTGTCATTTGCCCTCTGATTGTCCGTGGTTTTAGTTGGATTGGATGGGTCATACACGTGACTGGTGTGTTATCCTTATGCAGTGACATGGCTTATCCAACCAGTCTATGGGACGCGTGTGATCCCATCGTGCTTTCCCTATAAATTGGCGTGATCGGCCAGCGTTATTCTCGCGTTCCTTTGGGCCTTGCCCTTTATCAAATGGTTCCGCCATATCTCCGGCCATGCTTGTTATATTTTGAGGAAATGCACTCCCTTCCCATGTAACTTCCTTACCTTCACCTGCTGGTGGTTCCGTCTTGGTGCGGGGGGTTTTGGGAAGTCAAACCGGCGACGTCATTAAGCAAAGTTATTTTGTGAGCCGCAGACCTCAAACAAAGTCAGGAGGAAGGCTACAAGCTCCCCCTCTTGACCCAATCAAATGAGGCTTACGACACCCATCTACAGCCAGTAGAGGTTGGGTGCTCTTTCACCTCTCGGTCTTGTCCAAGCTGGGAGAGAAGGATGTCCCTCTGCTCGGCAACTGGTGTCTGGACTGGTTCGAGGTGGTGATGTTTGGTTCCTCTCTGAGCTCTCTCCACTTGTTTGATGTAGAGAGGAGCATCTAGGAATTGCCGAGGAGTGACCCTCCTTTGATGCCATGGCTATAATTTAATTGCAATCGCTTTTTTTTCTCCTTTATGTCAAATTTCTTCTTTGTAATCTATTACTGCTGAGCTTTCATTCGGAGATGCTCTGTGGACAATATTATAATAAACTTTTCATTTGTTTGACGATATTGGTGATGAATGTTGACTTTCTCTATGATAGTTCTGACTTTTCAAATGTCAACTCTTTGGCGTATATGTAAGCGTTGTTTCTTTTCTCCCCCCACCATGACTAATGGCTCTAATGTCACATTGGAAATATTTTGAAACTTCTATTTGAAGAGGCATTTAAGCCTATTCGGAAAATATGCTTCCAAATTTTTACCCTCCTCCTTGCCCCCCTCCTTCATACTCTAATATGTCTTGATATCTCACCCCATCCTCTTCTAATACCATTCATATCCATGCCATGCGGCAATTGTGTTTCCAGCGAGGAGCAACCACCCCAACCTTACCCATGCCTAACACTTACAACTTTCCTCCACCCTCTACCCCTTTCGCAAGCAAATCTCCACAACCACTTCCCTAATGAATTTTGATTGAAAATAGCAAGCTTCCTCACGCTTAAACCCCCTTCACAAATTGGAGAACAAGCTGTATCCCAATCCACAAGATGGTATTTAAACTCCTCCCCCAAACCACCTCAAAGAAAATCTCTTTGCAACTTCTCTAACCCATTGGCCACCGAAATATGGATAAAGAAAATCTCTTTGAAGAGGGCTTTTCAAAAGGACACAATGTATGCTTTTTAAATGGATTGGTTCAGGCTTGGGCTGTGACTTAGTTCTTTTCTTTAGGGTATTGTTTGACCCAAAATGTGTGGTCAACATTAGATCCCTTCATTTTTTTTTGAGAGATAGTATGTTTGCAAGACTTTGAATCTCTTCTATAGTCGTATTCCATTTAGGTTCCATCCTTGGTAGTATGTTGTTGCACTACTTTTCCTAGCAACAACTCTTATTCATTGTTGTGCGTTTTCCGAGTGCAATGGAAGCAATTCTTGCTTTGATAATGTTATGGTGAGGTAACCAATCTAAGAAGTACGGATACAGATACGGGAAATGGACACGACACACATGGATATGTGGACATGTGATGTTTCCAAAAAACTAGGACACGGACACATTGGGGATACATTAAGTGCATAAACAAATAAGATTTAGTATATATATGTATATATATGTACATACGTATAAAAGATTTATATTATATAAAAATACTTTTCTCCCCCTATTTGAGAAAATCTACTAAGAAAATGTGAATATCAGATTGTCTTTTTATCCTTAAGTTATTTAATATTAGTTTTTAATTTGGTTCGTACAAATGTTTTATTTTTTCACCCCGTTTCAAGTTAAAAAAGTTAAATTACTACCCAAAACATGAGTAATGTTAAAGCATCCAACTCAAAATCAATTGGCTATGAGTGCTGCACATGTTCATATATTAGTTTTGGAGGTTATAATTAACCCATGTGGGACAAGTTCTAACACTCCCCATACGTGCGACCCCTGACTCGCACGTGGTTAGGTAAACGAACGATTCAACATATACGACAAGACAACGATCAACCATCAATGACAAACAAGAGGGGAACCAACCATCAACGACATAGAGTCTTGTCCAAAAGCCTTCAAAATCCTAGCTCTGATACCATGTTAAAGCATCCAACTTAAAACCAATTGGCTATGAGTGGATAGGCCGCCCAGGTTCCTATACTAGCTTTGGAGGTTATAATTAACCAATGTGGGACAAACTCTAACAAGTGATATGCGGCCGGTACGTGTCAGAGCGGGTTGGAATCAGAAAAAATAGTTAAGTACTTGGACACATATTTGCACGTGTCGGACTCGTGTCGGAAACGTTTCCAAGCGTGTTCGTGTCTGACGCGTTTGTGACATAGATACAGAAGGCCGAAGATGTGTATGTGCTTCTTAGTGACCAATCATTGGTTGTGTAGCATTTTCAGGGTAAAACACAACTACTTATTTTCTTAAAGGAGAAAGGGCGAATGAAGTTGTAACGACATCTCCAACCCACACTCTATCTTTGCCTCTCTTCCTCCACTTCGGAAGAAAATAGAGCTCTAAGCCACACTTTATTTTTTTTTCTCTATTTGAGAGGATTGAAATCATACTTTAAACATGGAGTATCAATAACACAGAGGATATCCTCTGTTCCTGTATTCAAACTTTCTAAATTCCATTTTTGTCCTTGTGCTTTTGGTTCCAAATTTAAATGCTCCCTCTGTGCCATAATTTAGTTTCCTTTTGAAATTCCAACTTTTAAGGAGTCATGCATTTAATGCACTTTATGTCAAATCAAAATTTACTTGGTTCCAAAATAGTCCTTTTCGCAACCTTTCACAGTTTATATGTATTTTGGCTTTGACTTTTCAAAGGGGACATGTATTTTGAGACATCCCAAAATGGAAAGATGGACTCAAAATGTGTGACGGGAGAGTACCTAGCATTTCACTTGTATATTCTATTGTAGATTGGTAAATTACCTGTAACTTTTTGGTATGTAGGTTTACAGTTTACGGTTTATAAACTTTGCGTCATTGGAAAGTTAACGATATCTTGGAATGAGACTAATATTCAACACGCTTACACACACACACACACCAAACTTCCTATCCAAACCCTTAAAATGCAGACTCCGTCTGCAGCTCATAGATCCCGATAGAATTTCGATGATCCGAACCGTCCAATGTGTTTAAAAGGTGTTTTTAAGGGTCCATGCGAGGAATCAACCAAAAAAAAAAGACCGGGAAGGGCTTGATCCAAGCAATTTTTCATAAAACTGTACATATCTTCTTGATGAACTTCACGTATGTCTTCCTTATCTTTTGTTTTTTACGTTCAAACTTCTAAAATAAAGACGTAAAAGCATTCCAGAAGAGAAAACAAATATGAGAGAATATCCTCAAAAGAGTGTTAGGTGCATTGTCAAATATATTTGGGGTGACCTATTAGAAAACAAATCAGCAATTCAAGTTGCAGGGTTCGCTCCAAGTAAAGAGACGAACAACAAGACGAAAGAGGAAAGGGTAGGAAAAGGAATAAAAATATTGGCACACAAGGAGCCTGTGGAAATTACATGACAAGAAAAGTGATTGGAAGAATTATAGAGGTTAATTCTGGTGGGAATTGTTAAATAGACATCTCTCTCGTTGAAATTTCGAAAAGAAATGGATAAGGCAAGTAATTGGAGGAAAGTATAGAGGTTATTTTTGGAATGAAACCTGTAGAGATGAAAACAGAGGGGAGTGGGTTGAGTTAATGTGAATAGTAAAATCATTTGGATTCACTTTATAGAGAAAAAAAATTGTATTTTGATCCTCTAAAATACAGAAATGTGTTGGGTTGGAGATGCTCAAATAGTAGCTTAATAAATAGCTACCATTTTCACGCTAGTTGTGTCATTGGATGGTGACAAAAGATGAACCAATAACTTGCAATATCGGTTACAAAATATTGAATGTTCATCTTGTCATGACTTGATATGTCTACATTAACTACTAACTTCCCTCTACTATTTAAGACATTGGGATTCGTTAAGTGGAAGGCTTGAAGAGCATATTGAGTGAGGGAAGGATAAGGATTTCTTGTAAGAAAACAATAACCTCCAAATAAGTTTTCTAGTAAAAGAGGATCAATAGCATTTCAAATAAAGAAAGGCAAAGATGTTAAAAAGGAAATTAACTTTACAATACATGTTTTATTCAACAATGTCATTCTTGGGAAGGAAAGCGAATTAGACAACTAAACCTGGATATGACACTTTCCTCTAAAACCATGTCTTTGAAGTAGACCATAGTTTTAGATATGGAGGCCCGATGATGATTGTCCAGATTTCATCATGCGCTTGTTGTTGTTGATCCAAACCTTTAGGACTTGGCGGGTAATTCCGATATCTTCACAGAATTCATAAACTTCTTTGCCATGTCCCCTGATCCGCCAACCCAACCTCTCTGCAAACACTCTCATTCGGTCTTTTTGGTCCTGTGTGAAATTTGTCCTGCGTTTCCTCTTCATTCCCGTTTCCTCCATCCCGTCATTGTTGAATGGTTTCACCGGTGATTCAATCGGCTGTGGATTAAAATCTGCATGTTTGGCACTATGCAATTTTGATTGTGGTGGTGGGCAGGGTGGTTGTGGAGAAGTGGTGGTGGGACTTTGGAAGATGTGAACCTTTGCGGCCCAGAGGCGAGAGAGAGGTAGATCCATTTTTTCTTTCCTGTGGAAGTTGCGATGGCAACCACAAACACCACAAAGCAAGGCCTCAGGTGTTCCGGGCTCTCCTCTTGGCTCGTAGTCTCCGCACCCATCAAAGGTGTGGCGCATGACTTGTGCTGTATAGTTATGGAGGCACTCCCTATATCTTACTACTGTTGTACAAGTAAGACCATTATTTTTTGCCATGAGAGAGAGAGAGAGAGAGAGAGAGAGAGAGAGAGAGAGAGAGACTCTTTACAAACTTTCTCAAGAAGAGATGCTTTTATAGACCATTTGTAGTGAGAGATTTTCGAAATCTAGCCTCAGATTGTTGTGTAGAGATAGAGTGATCTGAACCACTAATGTAACCGTCATTGTCTTGTGGTAGTATATGGCCAAAAGTATGACGACATTGTCGTATGGATCCAAACAAGATGTTAGTTTGGCCATGTTATGTTGCCTCATGTACGGTGCAAGTGCGATCTAGAGGCAATGCTATTGACTCTTTAATTCAAGGATATGTAAACCGGAAAAAGGTCCTTTACTTCTGCAATTAATTTGGTTTTCTTGAATGAAATAGTCCTTTTTATACTCCCTTTGTCCCGATTTGTTTATCCAATTTGAGGAATAGTACTTTTTAAGGGAACATAATCATTACACCTATAAATGCACAACTTTCCAAAAGTACCCTCTAACTTTTTGGAAAAGATTACTTTAACTGAAGTAATAAGGGACAAAAAGGGAATTGTGTACCTTTTGGTTCATTAGTATTTGAAAGTAGACAAACATTTTGAACAATTTTTTGGCGTAATTCATTATTTGTTGTAAAAAATAAGTTAATGACCCATGGGCCCTCCATGTGACATTGGTTGGCAATTCAAGGACCATAGTGTAGGAAAGCACTTTGATTATGTGGTAACAAATGTACTCCCTCCGTCCCAAATTGCTGGTCCTTCTTTCCTTTTTGGATGTCCAAAAAAGAATGTCCAGTTTGAAAAGTAAACATAAAAAGTTGTGTAACATTAGGGTAAATTGAGAAAAGTCAAACCTGTTAAATGTCCCATCATTCTCCCCATAAAACCTCACTTCCTCAAAAGGGGCAAGCAAAGTGGGACGGAGGGAGTATTGCTTATCAAGACCCAACTGCCATCGTGTTTGATTTGGTACTGCTATTGGACATGACTTCGAGAGTCATGATGATATGCCAAAAAATTTCATTATCAAAGATGTTTTGCTTCCACTTTATCCACAGGGGTAAGTCTCGAACTAATTGAGGTAGCAAAACTGTGTTGAATAGGGCTAATTGCCGAAGAGTCATGATGATATGTGAAGGCATGCTTTGACGTTAGAATTGATAAATTGTGATGATGTTGCTGAAGATTCATGCCCACTTTCCTACAATCACAAACACTTGCACCAACAATCGTACAAGCTCTCTCACTTGGAGTTTGTGGGTCTCAAAGTCGTTAGTGGGACCCACTTAACCCGTGTGAGAGAGTTTGTATAATCATTGGTATAAGTGTTGGTGCCTTTATCTTTTCATATAACAAAATCCCAAGAGCTTTGGCATTTATGAACCAACAGGGGACAAGTGTGTATGTTGGTAGATTGAGAGAATGGAGCCGAAAGTTAATCCAAAACATAGTGGGAGTTGAGGAACTTTGATAAGAGAAAAAAAAAAAAACCTCATTAAAGGAGTTGATAAGGTTAGGGTTTTATATTTTCGGTACAAAATGTTATCTTCCGGAGTAAAATTCAAAGACCAAAGTTAGAGTAGAAGCAAGTGGAGCTTGTTTTCTGAGAAGGATAAATCTAAGTGAACTTATATAAAAGGAATTACTAATTTGTTCTAATTAGTTGTAACAATGAACAAGAAAGGATTCTTGAATGAAGGAGTTTTATATAATGAACTTTCCCTAATGCGAAAATTGAAAGACTTGATTGAGATTTGTATAGATTAAATTTGCCATCCGTTGTTAGTTCCTTCCATTTATTTTAAGTTGCTTCCCTATGAGTACGAGTGAAACAAAGTCCTATCTGATTTTTTTGTTGCTACTGTTTTGAGCTTAGCTCATAATAAGCCATCTACCTTTATGCTTAGTTACAATTGTTTTGCCCTGGCTTTGATTGTATGCGTTCTAGCGTATTTTTCCAGTTATTTTTGAAACAAAAAAGACACAATCAACAAATCTATTACAAAGAAAAGTTCAAATCAAATTCTTACTGCTGTTTCAACTGGTTACTAACTTGTGATTCCCATGTACTGATGCTAACTTTTGCAACAAGTATATTCCAGATATAAACTTTAATTGCTACTCCTAAAGAAGAAAATTTAAATAAGAGGTTATTGCCTCTCCTTCTAATCTAGTGACCAGAATAACCCAACTCTGATCAACCAAGCTTTGTCGGAAGTAAAATAAGAAATACTAGATACTTGTTCCTTTTATGCTTTAGAGTTCCTTTTTTTTCCCCTTGAGGGCAAGAAACAGATAACATGAGTTTCCTTTTCCCATTGAATACTTTCAATTGTATTTAAAAAGGAAGTAGTACTTAGAGTAAAGCATCCTTTTAATTTTTGATAAGTTATAGTAAAGCATCTTGTAAAGCACAACTTAACTTTTAATGAAGACATCATGATGTGCTGGTTAGTATCTTGCATAGTTCAATAAGGGGCCATTTGTTGTATATCTTCTGCTGATATTCAAAGCTGTATCCAGCAATAGATGAAGCTATGTGCCGTAAGATAAACAACCAAAAAATACTATCCAAAAATCTTGGACTCTAAGAGTTCGTATCTGACAGCAACTTCGAATGAAAAATTAAGTCATGATTATAGTGGACAAATAACTTGGTCTTCAGTGGAATTTGTGTAACTATTGCCTTCATTCAGGTCTCTTGGTCAAAGACAACTTAGCAAAAGTGAGGGGTCTTTAACCATAAGGATAGAAAAGATTGTGGTCTGCCTCACCCACATAGGCCATCTTATGGAATTAAGAAGCACAAGTGTGACCACATAATCCAATACCTCATTTTGATTTCACTCAAAAGTTTTAGGATTAGGAATCCAATTTTGACGTAATCAAAATTGATCCTTGTAAATATTGGCACGAGTCACAACACCGCCAATAAACGAAACTATTAACTACCAATGAAATTGATTAGAATTTAGACGTTACTTCATCTCAGTAGGGGCCATATTTACAACAACAGATTTGCTCTATAGGAGGAAATTAAGTGCGTAAACAGTGGCAGAGAGGGTAAAATCATTGAGGACCAGATACAGGGTTGCACCTATCACGAGGACCAAATTAGGTGGTTAGTTTGCTCTTTGCACTGACCAGATTCTTCTCTTCTTCTCCAAATGGTAATTCTATTTACTTTTGACCCACAAATATTCACTGTTTCCTTTCAGTGACAAAACCATGCAAACAAGCACCTATTTCTCTTTCTTTATGAAAACAATACCGTATTCTTCTCTTCGTATGTAGTGCTTAGTTTGTCAGCATTACTAGTTTGTTCTGAATCTTTGTTCTCGTAGAGTGTTTTTCTGAGGTAGCCTGTACAGCTTGGTCAGGTTTGATGTTGAGATGTCAGATGGTAGAGCCCGACTGTTGCACGAGTATGCCTGTGCTGGTGTTTTGTTTGTGTTTCTTGCCTTTGTGTCTATTTGTGTATTTATTTGGTGATTACACCTATAATTTGTTTCGGTTTTAACTGAATTTGTATTTTACCAGGAAAAAATACTTTCGACAAACAATCTCAAAAAATGTTTTTCCTCTCTTCTTCTTTGCTGAATAGGAGATGAGTTACCATACCCGGTGAAGTGAACATTAATGAGAAATCAATAGGGCATAGAGTTTACTATAGTTGTCAACAAGAATGGAGAACACAGACTGAACCTGGTGTTAAGTATTGAACCTGTTGGATGTATGTGGAGTCATGAGATCGAAGAACTGTCGTGTCAAACCTATTTTGGTTATTTTGTAAAAAACCCTAAGGCGAAAATCTGTCCAAACCAATTTAATTTATTCTCTCTCCACTTCTCCTCTATAGGTACAACATTGATCATTTCACGAAAAGTTTCATTTCTAATCCTGTCCCTTCTAGTTTTACCACATTTCCATCTCAACATTCTCATTTCAGCTACACTCATCTTACTCATTTGTTGTTTTAGGCCAACATTCTATCCCGTAAAGCATCTCCTGTCTTATGGTAGTTCTATAAAAAAAAATTTCAATTTTGTGGGTATCCTCTTGTCACATAGTTCACCAAGAGCGCTTCTCTACCAGAGCCACCCAACTTGGACCCTACAAGTCGCAATCATTTGGGGGATTACTGATACAACAATATACTATATGTGAGAGAGAGAGAGAGAGAGAGAGAGAGAGAGAGAGAGAGAGATAATACCAAAATTGGTGGAGCACGTGGGGAGATTGGAAAGGGAAATAACAAAATTAGGTTAAAATAGTTCGAACAATCGACTCCTCTCTCTTTCAAATTCTCATTTAAGAAGTAAAAAAAAAGAAAAGAAAGAAAAACAGACAAACAAACTTGATTAAAATCGGCCTAATAAGTAGCTCACTTATTAATGACCGGACTAACCTCTAGCGACTCCTAGGTTTGCAATGTCTGGTATTTGTGGGAATCGAACTTGCGTCTTTTTGGAGGAACAAGCCATTTAGTTGTTTTCTGTTTGTATCTGCTTAGTTTGTGACCGCTTGGGGGAAGCCCTTTAGTTGCTTTCTCCAAGTCCACTCGGTAAAACCACTCAGGGTTAACTTCTGTTTATATCTGTGTAATGGAGGTGAAGTATCGCGATGAACTATTATCTCTGTTGCAGGAAGTGCTTCCGAGATTATCTCCTCGGCTTGGAGTTGAGCTAATCCAAAAGAAAATAGCTGCTGCATTGAGGCAATGAGGGTTTCCAGCAATGCTTTGTTGCATGTTCAGTGTATGCTAGCCAAGGAGTGGAAAAGATCATCAAATGTTTATGGTACTTGTCTGTTTCACAAGTGACAGACAGATTGAGGCATGTTCAAATCACGATTTTGAGGCTTCCTTTCTTAATTCACGCAAAACAGGCTTGTGGGTCTTTCTTTATATCAAGTGTAAAAAAACGACTTTGGAGTCATTTCTTGGTTAGGACGGACATGGTTATGTCTTCCAACTTCTATCCCGCTTGACTGCAATAGTTTCCCTTTCCAGGTGACATATTTTCGTTACTTCTCTCAGGAAGACTAAAACTTAGTTGCAACAATTCCTGTGGAAATTATTGGTGTTCTCGGGGCGTTGCATGGTGAAGCAGTTTGAGTCTGAGTGTAACGGGTTTACACGGCAAGCTCTGTTCTCTACATATTTTTCTCAATGGTGTCATTTGGTGGTTTGTGTGGGGCAACCCTCCATCCCTTTTCTAGTCCATTTTTTTCACAATTTCCTTTTCCCTTGAAGAATGCCTATTTTAAAAGTAATAAACAACAAGGGCATGCCCCGCCCGAGCTCCAACTCCTAGGCCAGGGCCAGATGAGAGGCCGGTATGATTTTTTGCCTTTCTGTTTTGAATTCGAGATTCAAAACCAACTAGTTGATTAAAACTTTACTCAGTGTAATCATTAATTCATTATGTCTCTTTGATAGTTGAAGTTTTTAAAATTGGACTGACGAAGAGGGCGGAATGAGTAATTATTTGTTTGAAAACAAAATAAAAATATCCGAGAAGAAAATTATTACTCCCTCCGTCCCTTTTATGGTGTGTACATTTTCATTTTGGGCTGTCACTTAATAAGTGTGTTTTGAAAAGTTATTGGGTATATTTCCTAATTTGCCCTTAAAAGTAGATTCATTTTTAAAAGTTAGTGGGTATTATTATATTGATAAAGGTAAGTAATGGAAAATAGATGAAAAAGTTATAAAAGTTGATGTGAGAGAAAAATAGTTAGGCTCCGTTTGGGAGCCTCTTTTTTGATTTTTTGGTTTCTCTTTTTTGGTTTATGGGTGTTTGGCAGCTAAGGGGAGAAAAAGTTTTCCCAAAAACTGTTTCTCCATTTTTGGGGATAGAGAGAAGAAATCAAAAAGAGGTTCACATCTCCTTTTTAACTTCTACTTATGGATTTCTCCCATCTCTCTCTCCCAAAATGCATTCTGTACATTTCTCTCAAACACTCATCCCAGATTCAAAAGTCATTCTAGCCATAATCCAAAAAATCAAAAAGCCAAAAACTTAAAAATGAAAAGCTAAAAAGTAGGCTCCCAAACACCCTCTTAGAATTCCCAGGTAACACTCTTAAAAAGGGACGGAGGGAGTAACAAAATTAGTAACAAAATTGTTAAGAGTCATGATAATCCTATGGAGCCACTCTTTCAGAGCAGTATAATTTAGGGGTGTACAAGAAACCAAAAAAATCGCGAAATCAGACCAATTGAACTGAACCGATCTATTTGGATTGGTTCTATGGTTTAATGGATTGGCTTTGGTTTAAAAAAAATGAGAACAGTATATTATGGTTTGGTCCTTGGTTTTATAATTGTAAACCATGGTTCAAAACGAACCGGACCGTTAAGACATATCATAAATATGTATATATTTATTTATTTTACCCTTGTATCTACAATGAGCCATCAATAAAACTTTTTAACTACCCACTAAACTCTTTACTCCCCCAAATGGCCAAAACTTTCGGGCTTGTTCGTTTGGGTTTTCGGAACCGGGTTTTGAAAACCTTCCCTTGTTCGGTTTCCCCAATGGGTTTTCTGCCCTTTTATTTTTTGAAGGGTTTTGAGAATCGGTTCTCAAAATTCCATTTGAGTTTTTAACAAGGGTTTTCAAGGGTTTTGCTTCCAAACAAGGTGTTCCACTCCCCAAAACTATTTCTTGTTTCCCATAAATCTGAAATCCTACAATGATTGCTATATTAGAACTCTTTTTAAGGGTTCCAAAGTTATTTCATTCTCATGTCTCTAACTCTCTCCCAAATTAATGGCTCTGTCTCTCCAAGTTCATTAAATCGTGAGCAATTTTAATAAATTAGTGATATTTTTATTAATATTTTTTTTAGCAATTTGTAGATAATAAATGGTTTAGAACCGCAAACCGAACCAAACCGGACCAATCAAATGGTTTGGTTCTATATGTGTAATAGTTTGATTCTGGTTCTCAATTCTTTGGAACCATAAGATATGAGTCGGTTCCTGGATTTTTACAAAACCGGTCCATTCCTGACCATATACACCCCTAGTATAATTAACTCAAAAGAGGGTCTGTTCTTGGTTGCATCTACTTTGAAGATTTAGACCCATAACAATATATCAAAGAAGAGATTGGTTCATTTTACCACCAAGTTTTAACTTGAAATCACTTTTTGAAGTTTGCTAATTTCCTAAAAACTCCTCCTGGTATGGAGCTTGACCAGATTGAAACTCGAACATTGTCTGTGATTGACTTGAAAGATAAATTCGGTATAAATTTAACCGCATTGGGATCTTGTTAGATTTTAAAACCAAGTTAAAAATGCTCGTTATAGTACTAAGCTTGTCTATATACATAACCCCACACACCTACGAAGCTGGATAAAAAATTGAGATACTAGTACTTTTTCATTATATTTGCTCCGTCCCTATTTAATAGTTCTTTAAAAGTTCTTTTGGAGATTTTAACCAAATAAAGAAATATACTCATAGCACTTTTGAAAATATGTTTTTGACATTTTATCCATTAGTAATTATTTTTTCTTACCTTTTTGTACTAGTAATTTAAATGGGAGTGTAAAAGAGGAAATTCAATAACTATTACTCATTTAGTTTTAAAGTGAGAATCTTTTTGGAACGTCAAAAAGTATTAACCGGGATTATAAAATGGGGATGGAGGGAGTACGAGCGCTTTCACAGGGGCTAGTCCCTCTGTATATAATGTTTACAGAAGTGCAATAACTAGGCATTACATATTGTCATTAATAATACATGGATATGGTGGTTGATTTCATGAGCCTTTCCTTGAAGTTTCTCTCCCTCTCTCTCTCTCTCTCTCTCTCTCTCTCTCTCTCTCTCTCTCTCTCTCTCTCTCTCTCTCTCTCTCTCTCTCTCTCTGGGAAATGGATGCTTCTTGGATGTATTTCACCCTCATGGAAATTAATGTTTCCTCTTCATGCCCCAACATTCAACAAAATTCAAAGCCCTCTTAAATTGCACAATTGCCCATCCCCTCCATATGCATCCATCCCAATCTTTATGAATTAATCCATTATTAAAAGGGAAAGTCTACGTACCCGGAAAACATACACAGAATATATTCAGAATGTGAAAATCAGTGACCCAGATTCTCTCCAAGTGAATCTGGGCCATTGATGTTTCAAATTCTGTGTAAATTCCGTGTGTTTTTTCTAGGTACGTAGCAGTGCTGTTATTAAAACGTCACTTTCATTAATAATATGCTTATGGGTACGGAAGCAGTGGGCATTGTACCAGATGCATGTATCAAAACTTCAGGTACGCGTTCAAAAAAATAAAAAATTCAGGTAGACAGCTGGGAGGGAGACCACTGAGAGAGAGAGAGAGAGAGCTTTGCATGATACACTTTACATTTGTGCATGTGTGGACAACGCTTGTTGATGGTTAATACTAATGAGGTAGGGACCCGTCCGGCGTCCGAGGCAATAGAACTGAAACAAGTACCCGCAAGAGTTTTCTGGGTTAAAACTGGGGAGAAACTAGTTTTGGTGATTATAATATGTACTCCCTCCGTCCCAATTTATTTGTCAATTATTCCATTTTCTGCTACGTCTTAAATTGCTTATATCTTTCAATCTATAATGTTTTTCACCGTTTTAAAAACTTTGTATAATAGAATAAATTGTGAACTATCAAACAAGATCCATATTGCATATATTTGGAGATCAATATTAAAAGATATAATCGATTGAAAACTGACACGATTATCAAAAATTGACAAATAAAATGGGACGGAGAGAGTATGAAATAAATTAATATACCCGTTTAGTTGTACGGAAATGATGAGAAATAAACTTTTAAGTAACTTTTTTTTGTGTTTATCAGTTGTTTAGGAAAAGGAATATTGAAAAAACGGTTGCAGGATAATTGGTGACTATTGAATGAAGAGGGAAATAATTCTATAGGGCTAATTAAAATAATGCAGATCCAAAGAAGGACCAAGAGGTCACGTGCCCCTGGATTTTTTACTACGCATTACTTGTAGAAATTATCAACTCTCATGAGCCTCAAAAATAATAAAAGTAGCCCATAAGTTAATTTACTTCTATCATTTCTCTCTCAAAAATCCCCTCGATCACCTGTCCTCTCTCTTTTGTGACTATTAGTAAGAAGTAGACCATGGTCCGATAAAAATAAAATAAAGGGTTAATTTCACTAACCTCCCCTGAGGTTTGCATAAATGCCACTGGCCTCCCCTCTGCTTTCTGATATTCCACTGCCCTCCCTTGTTTTACAAAATAAATGTCAGATACCCCCATTGCCGTTAAAAAAGGCCTAACGACGTTAACTTTGATCGTGAATTGACGTTAATGCCCTTAAATTCGAATTTTACTTTAATTTCTTTCTTGTTTGAGTTTGTAGGATATGTTCTTGGTTAATCAAAATAAATTCAATTTTGGAGAGGCAAATAATAGCTAACAATTAATTCAGAGTAAAACAGAGGAACAAAGTGATGGGGCGAAAGTTTAGGCCAGACACACAGAAAGAGAAGGCAGTGGTGTTCAGTCTACTCCTCAAGATTAATCACCCTTTTGCATCGCTCCAAAAGAGATGTGCTCGCGAGCGCTGGCAAGAACAATGTTCTATATGTCTAGAGCTCTCAATCATAGGGATGAGCATTTCGTCCGACTCGTTCGAATCCGATCTGATCCCCGATTCGAATGGATCTGCAATATGGGAATCTGTTCGGAGATTGGGTAGGATATGGAGGTTTTTTTTTTAAATGTTTGGAGATTGGATAGGGGTGGAGATAAGCATGTCCCCGCCTCGAATCTGCCCCGAATCCGTTCCCCGATCCATCCCCGCCACGATCAGTCCCCGAATCCCTGAAACATAGGGGTCCATTCATGAGTTTTGAAACTTTAGAGTCTCAATAAATTTTCTCTAAACATATGAGTCTCAATCGTAAAATAAATTAGGATTTTATTTTGGCGTATATACTTCATTTCTCATTCTCTCTCTCTGTATACTATTTCCGCCGCACAGTTAATCTTCTCCATCTTTTTCACTCGAACCCCTTCCACGCTCGCTCTTTCTCTCTCTTCTAGTTCTCTCTCACTCTCGATTTCTCACTCTATTCATTTTTTTAATGTATTGTGAACCCATTGTTTGGATCCCCGTTCTCTATTTGGAGTGGGGGATGGAGGATGAAAACGAAGCCCCGTTGGGGATTGGGGCGGGGATGGAGGTGGAGAAGGGGTTTGGAGTTTGGAGGTGGTTATAGTACTATCTGCCCCGATCTGCCTCCATGCTCATCCCTACTCAATCACCTTTCTCTTACTAGGGTTTCTGTGCCTTGGGGCCGAATTAATCTATCTTGGAATTTGTGAAGGAATGTCCTCATATTTATAGGGATCTCCAGCCAATCATTAGCTAGCAGAGGACATTCCCCAAATCATATGAGGACACGTGCTCTTTCCGTGTACCTGGGTCACATCGGTGATGTCATTGGCCGTTAGAATATTCCTTGGCGGTCTTTATCCAGTGCACGCGACGCCATTCGTGACGATCCCTAAACCTCTTAAGCCTCCAAGCCACTTACATTCCCCTGTTCCCGCTATAACTGGCATGGTCGCGACCAACTCAGGTCGCGCTAACACTCCAAATAGGCCCCACGAGGGCCTCCCTGCCCTTGCCTCGAGGCCAGGGTTGCTCGCGAGTCATAATTATAGATACTGATATCTTTCCTGTCGCGCCCATTCCTTTGCAGGTGGGTCGCGACGGGTACGTCCCTCATAATACAGGGTCCCCTCACAGGGGATACCCTATACTTAGGTAAATATGTCTTGAATTTCCCTTCCTGCGAGATATGCAACTCTTGCAATGGGGTTTCCCATTTTGTTGAATTTCGTTGACTTCTGACGTGTCCATGGTGATATTATTAACCCGCCACGTGGCAGGCCCTAATAGGTTGGTCAACGGTCTAATAAGTCCACGCACTAATCTTACCTACATAGTTTATATTACATAAAATTTTTGAAAGGAGTGAAAAAATAACATAATTATTTACTTTTTTCTTGCAAACTTTTTTTTCTTTGAATAAAAAAAAAATATATATTTTTAATTTTTTAGTTCCCATAAGATATATTTTAACATTTTGAAAATAAAAATAAGAGTATCATTAATCACCTAAGTCCACTGCTTGCTTTGGTGGTTTTTGTTTTTTTTACTTTTTCCAATATTATTATTTTTTTTGCCAAAAAGTTTTACTAGAAAGTGTATTGTAGGAGTGGGACCAATGACACTTTCCTAATAAAAAAAAAATACTCCCTCCATCACTTTTATAGTGTGTACATTTCCATTTTTGGCTGTCCCTTAAGAAGTGTGTGTTTTGAAAAGTTAGTGGGTACATTTCCTATTTTGCCCTTAAAAGTAGATTCCTTTTTAAAAAGTTAGTGGGTATTATTATATTGATAAGGGTAAGTAATGAAAAGTAGATGTAAAAGTTGATGTGAGAGAAAAATAATTGGAATTTTCAGGTAACACACTTAAAATGGGACAGAGGGAGTACAACATTGTATATTTGTAAGCATGCTTAGAGCAATTAATGGTAGGAAAATGGTACGAGTCATTCTCATTTTTTTTTTCAAAAATGAAAAAAAGCTCTAACCGAATGGGCACCCATTTGTCCGGCCATAAATGAGTGCAACCATTTGTCCACTCATTTTCACCAAAAAAATGGGCCATTTTAGCCACATAAACAATAGCAATCATATTTCCGTTGCACCAAAAAAAAAAGACCAATAGCAATCGCCAAATCCTTCCTCCATCTTACATGTGTCAGGTTTGACATACAGGAGGAATTATTGACAAAATGGCATTGCAAATGCCAATGAACCATTGCACCAATATTGCCATTTTTTTTGGGGCGAAATGACACTATTTATGGACAGTTTTTATTAGAATGGCTTGTGTCAAAATGACACGACCACTGAAATTGCTCTTGCTTGTATCAAAGCTAGGCCTTAGATGATCTCATCACACGTGATCGAGTCTTTGCTGCTGGAGTTGATCGCCTTACCTCGTCAATCCATACACGTTTCTCTCCCGTTATCCTGATAATGCCACGTGACCCATCAAGAACGAGAAAGAATGGAGATAGAGATAGTGGGACTTGAAAGTTAACCAAGAAAAGATCAAACAAACCAATGCCCTTAATTCATCACTGAAAATATCGCTGGACGTCCAACAAGCATTCTATTTAAAGACCACGCGACAACCAAAACATTTTACTCGCTTCCATTTCCTAAGCCGATTCGATGTCAAAGTACATAAGTGGGAAAGACATCCTTAGAACAAACGATTATGTAAAACAGTGTTTTTTCCTCCATAAAAAACCATCGTATCGGATACTACTTGCTCATCCCTATGAATCATCATCTTGGGTATTTTACCTAAGCCACCATCTCTGAACGGCTGAAATTGGCTTGCTCAAGAATGGTGCATAACGGTGAACCAATGGATGAACTGTCCGTCCAATCTTAGACCACACACTCTGATGGTAACCAGCAGTCACAGGGACGTTATACATGAGCTTTAATAGCTGCCGAAAGGAATCACAGAAAAGAAAATTAGGTTAAATAAGATAAGCTGAGATTCCATTGGACAATTGTTCATTTTCTACGAATGGACATCATAGAATTGCTTTTCAACAAGATTAAACTTTGAAACAACAATTGGTATCAGTATTCAAATCTTCTTTTCTTGTTCAGTATGTTCACATATAACAGTTCAACTATACTCGTATTATGTAGGCCGATGATCAAGCAGGTTAGTAGTCCTGTCAAACTCCTACAAGCAAGGCTTTGATAGTTAGCAGAACACCAATCTTCGATGAACGCCAAAGTCAGAATACAAGTGAAACAAGAGCAATATAGTTTGGCATGAGGAATATCACCGATTCCATTACACCGCATACAAAGTAGACTAGATAACTCTAATATGCCTCAAACGTGGGCCATTGTGAAAGAGGAGTGGTAGCTCAACGGTAGGCACCACGTATTCCCATGCATTTGACTAGGGTTCAATTGAAAACCTCACTAACTGCAATTAAGAATACTGGCATTCGCCAAGCCAACAAAAAAAATAAAAAAGTGGGCCGTTGCAAAACTAAGTCTATAACACACATGGCAACCCTGGGAAAAAAATATCTGCAGCCTTTTTTGGTGAAAATATAAGCATTTCACAAGAGGCGCATAAAAATTGCCTTCTATAAACATGGCAAAAAGGCAGTTTCTGGAGACTGGAGAAAGCCAACCAACTCCTAAGACTCAAATCCTAAACCTGAGACCAAGAAATGGACCAGAGTACCCAAAAATGTTCCAAAATAGGTTGGCATATGACAGTCGACAGATGGGACAACTTAGTTCACCAAAGACATACACGTGCGCACACACAGATAGAGATGAACATGTTGACACTTGGATGTCATAATTGGTCACTTCTCTTAAGAGTCCATGAATGAAGTCATGAACCACAAAAATGTGAACAAAATCAAAATTTGTAAATTATATACTAAGAGAGAAGCAGAACAAACCTGCCAGTACATGAAAGTTTGTATTATGTTGCGTTGCCACCTGCATGTCCGAAGGATGATGTGAATGTATAATGGAGAAGAAAAGGTAACCAGAAATAATATGAAGGGAAAGAAAAATGAGTTGAAATACTAACGAGAATAGAGAAAGAATAAGAAGAAATCCAAGACCAATCTCAACATGTGAAGAAAAAATGTTGAGCGTAGTTGTGTTTGATTCTACCCATACACATGGCTCTTCCAAGTACTTCCTGTCAACAACAGAATAAGGCTCTAGTAGTTAAAGAACAATAAAAACCACCAGCCACCAATTAAAAAAAGCACATCTTTCTTTTTTCAAGTTTGATCAATAAAGGGAATAAGCACAAAAAAATTCAAGTACAGCAGAAATTGTTGGGATTAGGATTTTCTTGGCTAAATTTCACCAATCAAACCATCGTAATCTCTTGCAAATCGAGTTCTTAGCAAAAAAAAATTGGGCCTAGACATTCTTGGAGGTAGTTAGGAGTCTCAAGACAACCATAGAGTGTCATGAGGCTTTTGGGTCGTCTCTTTCCCAAAATGAGAAAAAATCTGCGAACATTTTTTGTTGTCACCCTTTTGACTCAAGGCTAATGCTTCAATATAACCAAATTGCAAAAGAATATAAGGACCCTTTAACACCAACCAGCATCATACCCCAACGACATAAGAAATCATTCTGAGCTAAGTTTCACAGAGGTAGTAAACTCTTAACACTTTTAGTAATTGAACAAACCAAAAGGTGCAAGCAAAAAACAATCAACTCATATCAGCAAGAAATCATAAAATTTCAACCTATACAAGGAAGAATGGCTGAAATTACGTCTAAGGAACTTAGCAACATGCTCCAGAGCTCCGGACAAAATGGGAATTAAAGCAACTGCAACAAATTTGAGCATCAGTATACGAGGGAGGAAAAAGAAACCAACTGTAGCTTGAATATTATACACAGCATTAAAGAAAAATCCAAGGGGCCAAGTGTCACTGACATCGGAGGTAAAGATTTGAAGTGACAAAAGTAAGGCAGTAAATGAAGCAAATAAACTCCTTGGTTGCAATAACGGACTGGAACCACACTTGCGCATCCTGTAAATTCCATGCTCCAGGTTTCTGCGAACGATGACATGTCAATCAAAATCACGCAGAATACCACTGTTGCTCAAAAATGAAATAAAGAAGCAGTAATGACACAGACTGGAACCAAAAGTATACCCCGTGTAGAGAGTACAACGAGTATAGTGAAGAACACGCAGAGCCCATAAAAGAAAGCCGGTATGCCCTATTAGAAAGATTTGTAGGTATCAGAGGAATTATCGCCAGCACAGCAACCATGAGTACCTGAAGGGGAGAGCATATGAAAATGGTATAAGGAACCAGGAAAGGTGAAAAGCAAGATGAAGAGATTGAATCAATATACTGGGGCTTGCAAGATATGTCAATGGTTAATCCACCATTATCCAATTGAATCATACTTGTGACGACAGCTTTTATTCACAAAAAAAAAATGTATTCAAGTACGGCAGTCCAGTATATGGAATGAATTAATGAGAGGATCATGAACAAGGCTAACCAAAGCACTTGGATGTCCAACGATTGTTTGGGATCTTTCAATGGCAATCAAAACTCATGCATCTTATCTTAGTTAAAAATCAATTTGTAAAATAAAATAAGCAACTACAAAACATGGGGCAAATAGAGAGACAAAAGTAGAGTATTCTGGAGTCATACTGATCAGTGATCAACCACCCAATGACAAGGTCATGACTTTGGACGATATTAAGCATAAATCAAGATTAGAAAAGTTACAAGAAGTTTAAGGCTCGGAAATGTCATTTGCAATTTGACACCCTTAATAGTGATGCAAATAAAAAGCAAAAAATCATAGCTTTGAGCAGATACTCTTAAAGGAAAGCCACACATGAACACGTGGTAGCATATAAAGAGGTTAAAAATAACAGAAGAGAATAACTGGACTGCAGAATATCCTTTAAAAAGCTACCAAAACTGCACAAGGGAGAAAGTTTGCTAAAATGAGCAAAGATGACCAACATCAAATTGTGGAAGAAGCAGGTTAATTTGAAAATCAAAGTACCATCATCCAATCTACTCCAATCTACAAGATGTAGATGAAGGTGGTGTTTTACAAGGTTGAAGGCAACCATTATACGTAGCATATAGTTTAGACTTTTACACCAAATGCCAACAACTAAATCTCACACACCTCAATGTTTGCGACAAAAAGATGAATATCAGCCACTGCAAATATATAGGTTTCCAACACAGCAAAAGGCAGATACTAAATGAAGCTGATGCAATGATAAAAGTGGTAACTGTAACTTGAAGGCAATGAATCTTGAAATTTTGTAAACGTAAAATCACGCTGCTAAAGTCAGACATTGTCCCTATACCAATGCAAGTGATGGCCCACATATAAGCCCCTAGACAATGCAGTATAATCGAACCTTGTAAAAGTAATCTTCAGCTTCTTCTAATTGTAATTGTTTAAAGGGAAGCTAGTTTTCACAGAAGAGGCCACTGATTGCTATTCGCCAAGTAGTTCCACAACAGGGTAAGATAAAGTTTGTCAACCAATCCTTTCTAGCAGTAGCATGTATTATTAACCGCGACTGAATCTCATTTTTCTTTCTGATAAATATGTAATCATATATGAAACTTACCCAAGCATTGGCAACAAATTGAACCTTTTGTCGACCAAAGACCAGAGCACTCGGATTTGGAGCAGCAGTTGTTGACCCTGATGTTCTAGTAGTTGATCCTACAGTGTAGAGTTTGGTTCAGTTTCAATCAATTCAGCAGATCTGGCTTGTGAAAAGCATATGAAATTGCCTGTTTCTGACCCTAAAAAGTGACACGGATTTCTCCATTCCGTTTCTTGAATATTTAAGAAGAAGGCAGAATATTCTACCCGCGTTACGAGGTCTGGCTTGGCCATTTGGAGTCGAAGATGATGATGCTGTTGGCCTTGGTGATTGGGAGGAACTGCTTGAAACCATTGCCTCAACAACATAATCAGGATCCTGCTCATCCAAGAACTTATCTCGATAAATTCAATAAAAATAACAAACCGAAAACTGCAGCCCTACATAAAGACTTCTAACACCTAGACATAGAACAACATGGACGAAAGAAATTACCACCACATATGTCAACTATGCACTAATATAGGACGGTAAAGGATGAAGGTGAGGATACAACTGAGACCCGAATTGATTCATGATGTACTAAAACCAAACAAATCCCATGTAAATAAATAAACAAATAAAAATGTGTAAAAAGTGAAAACATACAAAACAAAACTGTAGAATCTACAGGATATCAAATAACAAATGAACAAAAAAAAGAGTCCACCCATTGAAGCCGTAGAATCAAGGAAGAACAATATTGAACGACAATATAATCCCGAGAATACATGCATAAACTCAATAATTTGAATGCAAAAAGCAGATAATCCATGGTTTTAAAACAGAATTCAAAACCCCTTTTACTATGTAAGCAAGAAAATTCAGGATATGACAAATAAGTTCTCCTGCCAAATATTATACCAAAAAAAAAAGAACACAACAAACAACCAAACTCATTTAAGCAGAAAAAAAAGAACCAAGTTTCTGATAATGCTCCAATTAACTAACCATAATGACCAAAAAGGCTGCTCAGTTGGCTAGAGTCCTTATCCCACAGTGCTTATACCTCGATAGGAGATCACGGTCGATTCTTTAGAATTGTATTTATAATAAATAGACTTTGTACAGTGCTTGTCAAAGATATTGTAGGATTTTCTCGTCATTTAAGATGTGCAGATTGATATAATTGTCAAGAAACCGCTAATAATGAAAGAACACTAATATGGACGACCAAGATTCAGGAACAAAAACAAACAGACACCGAATCATAGTCGACGAGGGCGACAGTAAAAGCAAAGTAATCATAGTAATAAGTTGTAGATCGGGTTTGTTACAGACGATGTAACGGTGGTAGAATTTGCGCTTGAAGTGATCGACGATGTCGGATCGAGATGCCATATGAGGAGGGATGAGTATGTTGGACCAGTATCCAGCCCATCTGGGATCGTTCTCGTAGTCGTACGCCGCCGCCCCTATCCTCTTCAGCCTCTGTGGATCGTCTTCTTCCCCCATTACTACTCTCTCTCTCTCTCTGCAAGACAGTATTGGGCGGATGCACGACTTGGGTGACTCGGTTGGAAACTTCACTTCGCCCTTTGCTATAGTTTCTTTCTTCAATGCCTTCTTCAAAAAACAAGTATAGTAAAATCAATTTCCTTTTTCTGTTGAAAAAAAAAAAACATTTTCCTTTTTCACTTAAAAAAAATGTCAATTTCCTTTTTTTCTTCAAAAAAAAACAAAAACAAATGATGGTTGATAGCGATTTATGTTTAATAAGATTATTTTTGTTCAGTAGTTTGGAAACTAGTATTTGATATTTCTGTAGCATTACTCAAGGAACTTACACTATTTTGTTAGTAAGATCATGCCTGGTTTGGATAAAAAGCAAAGAATTGATTTTTTGATTTTTTGGTTTTGTCTTTATTCATTTTTTTTTTTACATTTTTTAGTTTTGCATCAAGTTTTCGTGGTTTATTGATTTGTTTCGTCGAGACAAATCCAAAATGTATAAAATTATGGTCAAAATTAATTTTTTTAAATAAAACAAAAAATAAACCAGTTTATTGGATTACTATCACGTTACAGTGTTACGCTGAATCACTAGCTAATACTCCACCCGTCTCTTTTTAAATGATCCATAAGGGAATATATGTAATTTCAATCTCCTAAAAAACATATTTCTCTATAAAATCTTTTAATTTTTTTAATACCAAATTAAAATGCTCATTGAGCACTTTAATTTGGTGCAAAAAAAAATTAAAATATTCTACAGATGTGCCTTTTTTAATGTCCATAAAAATACATGTTTCCCAAACAGATCACTTAAAAATGGACGGAGGGAGTAACAAAACTTGGTAAAGAATGAAAGAACCCCAAAATTTCGATGTATATAACCACCACTTTTGCAAATCCATTGACTTTTATATTGCATAGTATATTTGATGATGTAGACATGAAGTTTATTACGTTCAAATAATGACATGAAGTTCTGTATTTATTAGTGATACCGTGTGGCAATGACGACGTGTTAGTACCATTAATTTATACTATCCAAGGAAAGAGAACCCTTCAACATCCTCCCAAATTTATTTATTTTTTTGCATATATTAAAGCACAACGCGTTTTCTTTGATAAACGATGAATGTAAAGATTACAGTTTGTTATGAAACTCGGTTGGGCAAATCTGGAAATAAACAAAGCAGAAGTTATAAATTAACGAAAAAACTTACTAAACCAAACTCGGTATACCGAAATTTAGTAATAGACGAATCGAATCGGGGCAAGTATTATGATACTCTGTCCTTAAAGCGAATTCGTCCTCCACTATGATGCTGATGGAATTACTCGAACGTTCGCCTCCCAGGAATACCCGATTTTCACCAATCGGAAGTAGCAACTACGTAGGAACTCTCAGAATATTTTATGTAGTGAGTGCAGTATGTATGCAGATGAAAACATGAATGAATAAGGATGAGAAGAGTCATATTTATAGTGTATAAAAGGCACGAGAACGAAAAGGACATGACTGTTCGAATACGAACAGTCACCGACAGTACTGTTCCACGGTTTGTGAACAGAGACGATGGAAAGGGGAAAGAACGACTGTTGAAGGCCCAATCCGAATACAAAATTGCAGTAAAAAGAATAGAAGCTCATGGGCTAAGCCCAATCTCATCTAATGACCCAACCCAACCTAGCCTAGTCCAGTTGAACGGCGCGCGCATAGGGTTAAAACCCACTTTGTCCACGCCTTCTACTCCTATAAAACTTTCATGACCCAAAGGGCCCAACCATTTGTGTCAAACTAGGTGTATATATACCCAATCAACTTGTTCTCCACTTCCAATGTGGGACACGTTTTTCCCCCCATTCTACCAAGGTTCATGTAGGCATTTTTAAGGTCAATTTCTTATTCACATTAACTTGGTTTTGGCTACCCGAGGGTTCGATCTTAATCTCCTATCTAAGACGAACAAAACGGTATGTGGATCCGTCCACATGCACGTGTGAGACCCACTAAAACAATTAATTAAAATTGATAAAAAATCAAGTTTTTCCAACACAGTTTCCCTTACCCAGATTAAAGCAAACATATATTTAAAAACAAAATGCCTAGTTTTTGTAAAGTAAATATCGTCTATAAATATGGGATGAAATGACTCGATATTGATTGCTCATAGTGTAAGTTATTTAAATTGATGGTTAAAGCTTTAGAGCAACTCCAAGACACTCTCTACTTAGCCTCTCTTGGCTATTATAGAGAGCCAAAACCAATTTCACCCCTCCAAGAGGCTCTCTACTCCCCTAGCCACTTTGGTCTCAATCTTTTATGCTCTTTACTACTAGAGAGCCTTCCTTGCTAGCTTCTCTATTTACTCACTCTCTCTCCTGCACTCACTTTTCTCCTTTTTATTTTTTATAATTTGAAATGTTTATAACTATTATTTTTCATATCTAATGTTGCAAAAATATACTATATATTTGAACCTACTCGACAATATCTATCAAACAAGACCAATATTGAATATGAAATTATGAGCAAAAAAATAATTTTTTGGACGTAGGTTTTTTTTTTAAACTTATTATGATCTCAAACCAAGATAAATTTATGAGCTCAAGTTCTATAAAAAAATCAGCCAAAATCACAAGCTCAAATCCAAATTAATTTGGATAGAGAGCAAAGTAGAGAGTAGTGTTTGAATGGTGGTGTAAAAAAGTGAATAGGCAAAATAGAATATATACTTTATTTATCCTTTTGGATAGGTAAAATAGAGAGGAGTGTTGGAGATGCTCTTAAGAGCAACTCCAACACATGCCATTTTCTTTAAAATGAAGAGTGGAAGTGACATATTAAGGGGAGATTTTGTAATTTATGTCCTCTTTTAATGAAAGCAAAGAGCCAAAATTAAATTTAAGGAGTGGATGTGACAAAAAAGTGGATGTGTCCCCCCAAACAGTACAACTTTTTGAGGAAAAGAGGGCATAAATTATAAAATCTCCCCTTAATATGTCACTTCCACTCTTCATTTTAAAGAAAATGACATGTGTTGGAGTTGCTCTAAAGGGGTTAACTGATGCAAGTTGTAGAGTTTGTGGGGACAGTGAAACTTTTCCAAGAATATTCGTTCCATCCACCCTGTGATGACCGCATAGTTTTTCGCTTTTGGCACAAGTGTGCGCGTCATTATACAATTGGTAGCATGTATGAGGCTCCGTTTGGAAGCCTGTTTTTTGATTTTTTACTTTTTCTTTTTTTCTTTTTGGGTGTTTGGCAGCCAAGGGGAAAAACAGTTTTCCCAAAAACAGTTTCTTCATTTTTGGTGATAGAGAGAAGAAAGCAAAAAGAGGCTCACACCTCTTTTTCAATTTCTACTTCTGGGTTTCTCTCATCTCTCTTTCCCAAAATGCATTCTGCACATTTCTCTCAAACACTCATCCCAAATTCAAAAGTCATTCTGGCCATAATCCAAAAAATCAAAAAGCCAAAAAGTTAAAAATGAAAAACTGAAAAGTAGGCTCCCTAACACTCTCTGAGTAATGAGATCACATGACTGGTTATGATTTATAGAACAGAATGTCTAAGTACCCGAAAAACATACACAGAATTTATACAGAAATTGAAAAATTAGTGGTCCAGATTCATTCCAGGTAATCTGGATCATTGATTTTTAAATTCTGGATAAATTCTGCGTATTTTTTCTGGGTAAGTAGTGGTGCTCGTTCATAAACTTAGTGATGGGTCCATGAAAGTGTGTGGTTGTGGACAGATTTTAAGAATGGCAATGAGGCGGGACAGGTTTTGCCAAATCTCGACCCGAAAATCTATCCCAGCCCTGCCCCTAGCCCGACCGGGTAGTGGATAGGTACCACTGCCCCACTCTCATAGGGTAATAGGTTTACCCGTCCCACCCCACTTCTAATTTGTTTTTCATAATAAAAATATATATTTTGATTCCAAAATTAGTGAGCACAAAACATAAAAGTTCACAAAATAACTATTACTATTAATCAACATCTTCTATCTATAAGGAAAATAATAATTGATACATAATGTGAGATTCTAGTTGTAAGTAGGGATGACAACGGGGCGGGTAGGGACGAGTTTTGACCTATCCCTACCCTAAAAGTGACAAACCACTCCTACCCCGCCCCTTACCCACCAGGGTAATGAAAATCTACCGCCATACCCTAACCTTTTGGGGACCGGGTTTATCCTACCCCACCCTACCCCACCCGTCCTTTTTTCTTCTTCTTCAATTCTCTCACATATTTAATCCAGGGCAATTATCATTCATAAGCAATTGCCTATCCAATTCATCACAAGCTATTGCAAAAAAAAAAAAAAAATCTTGATTAAGAATAAACAATTCATTCATAAGCACATACTACTCCAATTATCACAAATTATTGCCAAACATAAAAAAATATGATCTGAAGTTATAATAAATTTGAAATGGAAGATTTTGTTTATATATGTTATGGTACTTTTTTTTTTTTTTTTAAGAAGTAGAAAGAAGTTTCATTAAACATCATATATTATGGTACTTCCAAAAATGGAATAAAAAATAAGAGTTAAATATATCAGGGCAGGTTCGGGGGAGGGTATCGGGGTGGGGTACTATTACCCCTAACCCTACCCTAACCCTATTGGGTTTTCATTTTTTTCCCTCTAACCCTACCCTTTACTCAAAAAAATTTAGAAAAAACCCTTCCCGTTGGGTGCCGGGTGGGGCGTGTTCAGGGCAGGGCGGGTGTGATTGACATCCCTAGTTGTAAGGGTAAAAATATAAGAATAAAAATACAATTTTATGCATAAAAAACTTTTCAGGGTGGATTCGGGGCAGGTTTGGGAGGGGTGATGTCTACCCTAACCCTACTCTAACTCGGTTAGGTTTTTCTAATTCTCCCCCTACCCCGACCCTATACCAGAAAAATTTAATTAGTACCCGCCCCGGTCGTGGGTGGGGCAATACTGATTCGGGATGGGTTGAATTGCAATCTCTAAATTGTAGTTCGGAGCACGACTTGACTGTGCTCCAGAACCACTGAATAATTTCACATATATGTTATTAATAATTCCTACTTCGCATGCCTACAAACTTTACACACTGTGATCAGTTCGTTTAATATATAGCTGGATAAAAGTCAACTGGATCCAAACTTTATGATAAAATACTTGAAGTTACCAGTGGTATCTAGTTTGAAATTAAAAGATCACAAGTTTTTAAGTCTATAAAAAGTTGCACGAAAAATATTTCCAACTTATTACAAATTTTTTTAAGTGAATCACAAAATCTAATTTATAAGTGAGAACAAATTGGACTACAAACTTGTTGGATTCTAAGATACTTTTGACTTCAAAACAGTTTTGTTGTCAATTTGTTTTCTGGTGCAGACTTTTAAGATTATTGTTGTCTTTACTGACAACAAAATTTACTTTGAGTCCTATAGTGCACAAAAAGTGACGTGAAACTAATAAGTACAATTTTTTTTAAAAATAAAGACAAATAATAATCCACCTCATTTATTAGGCTAAAGAGTAATGCTAGGGACACATCAATTTGTAGATCCATTTTCACATCCCTCTGACAATGGATGGTGAGACCTACAACACTAATTAGGAGGCCCCACCATCACTTGTGAGAGAGGATAGAAAAATGGATATACATTTTGATATGTCTCAAGCATTTTAGGCCAAAACACCACAAACATTGGATGGAGGTTAGATTTGTCATTTTTGGCAAAATAAAGGTCAGAGACGAAGTCAATATTGTTCCAAAAGCAATTTAGCCGTGTTCTTCAATGGATTTTATGAGGTAAAATCTAGTTTTGTTTGGGATATGATAAAATCATATTATTTTCCCAATTGATAAAATCTAGGTTTGATAAAGGTGTTTTTCAAATGATTTTATGAGATAAATTTTAGTTTTGATAAACTCTTATTATGCTAAAATCAGTTGAGAATCTTAGATTTTATCAACATTAGATTTTATGAGATAAAATCTATTGGAGAACAAGTGCCAGAATGCAAAGCTATCACTTGAATTGGCCTTTGGCTTCACCTCTTGTTTGTAACGTTTTGCTTTTCGTTTCTAATGCCCAACAAATAGATTTGCCATTTGATTTTATGAGAAATTCCATAAAATCAACTGGATGATTTTATGGGAGATTTCCTATTTTAGCACGTTGATTTTATAGAAATCTCATAACATCAACGTGCTAAAATAGGAAAATCCCATAGTAAAATCATCCAGTTGATTTTATGGGATTTCCCAAAAAATATTATGGGAGACCCCTGTAATGTTCTGCTTTTCATTTCTAATGCTCAACAAATAGATTTACCAACTTTTTTTGATGTCCGAAATAGTAAAATTGCCATTCATTTGGGATGAAGGGAGTGGTTGATAAGAAAACAACATGGGTATGAGTCCCTCAAAAAGTGAGCCAGAACAGAACAATACAATCGAAATAGAACTAAAATCAGGTGAAAAGATCCAAAATGAACCAAATCTAGTACTCCAAACCTTAGTCACATGATTTTTTAAAATGCCTTGCGCTCGCACTCTCAATCCTCGTTCTCGCGAATTTTAGTAGTTTGAGATGTGATTCAAAGACGCTTTTACGCTCGCACTCACGCACGAATTATAAGACGTAGCTCAAACAATAGAATCACAACAATTCCAAAAATCAAGTGAAAATATCCACCATGAACCAACTCTCAATCCTCGTTCTCGCGAATTTTAGTAGTTTGAGATGTGATTCAAAGACGCTTTTACGTTCGCGCTCACACACGAATTATAAGACGTAGCTCAAACAATAGAATCACAACAATTCCAAAAATCAAGTGAAAATATCCAACATGAACCAATTCCAGTCCAAAGATTATAATCGATCACAACAAAAGTAAAACCAAGTGAAAAGATCCAACAAGCTCTCTCTGCCATTAGTTCCAGCTTGAAAAGCATGATAAATTAGTACCATAACCTCACTAAAAATAAGTTCCATAACCCTGGGTTTTACAAGACAGGAGCTGAGAAACATGAAACAGTAATTTGGAAACCTTTGAGTTACTATGGCTGCTGGGTATTTCATCAGCTTCCTCCACTGACTGCAAATTTCTTACTCCACTCAACAGACCTTCCATTTTCAACCCATTCTCAAGTTGGATTGCCTCGTCTAATCTCCGATCACTACTCTGTCAAAGCAGATACAACGTCCGCACGCTCCATAATCCATGGATTCGTACACATGGACGTGTGCCTCTGCCGCCTTTTCGGCCTCTTCGGTTGCGAGTAATAATTTAAGCCACCAAAAATGTAGAAATCAACCTTTTTGTCCGTGAAAATTGATTAATTACAAAGAGGACTAGACATTTATCAAGGGATCCATGAAATATTGCAAGTGAAGCAGGAGAAGGTTTCTAGTAGGTTCGACATTCTATGTATTTTTTTATTTTTTTTAAATTATGGTGTTCAGACTAGCTTTTGTACACCTCCGTCAATCCAGAGGAACAATCCCGGCAGTCATTACAATCTCATATGTCCCTGTACACCTCCGTCAATCCAGAGGAACAATTCCGGCTGTCATTACGATCTCGTATGTCCCTCGAACAAAAGAGATCACATGACCGTCTCCCATAAAATTAGAAACGTGTACTGGGCGGATCACCAAGTGTCATAAACTGAGCTTACTAGATAATCTCTCGTAAACTTCTAAAATTAATTTCCAAACGGTTGGAAAACCTAATTAATGTCTACTAAATATGACTGTTAGAACAGCTCACCTCTTAAATATGCATGAAATGGCACTAAATTATTCTTGAAACTGACTCAAAATAAATTATTCATGAAATGGCACTAAACTATGGCTGCAGTCACGACCTTAGGAGGGTTACATACAAGATCAAACTCTGGCTATTTACAGGGGGAACAAATTCCCCATAAAATAGCACCTCAAATATAAATTTTTTTAATGCTTTTAGAAATGCAGATTTAAATATTTTAACCCACTATGGAAGTAAACATTTTCCATGTAAAAACTGATTTCAAATATTAGTAGCACATTTACCCTTTACCTTTTACACTGTTATGTTCAAAAGCCACACCAGGTTACAAATCTATTGAATAATATACATTTTTTTTTATTGAAACTGGAAATTAGATAGGATTATATATCGCTAAAAGCAAAAAAGATTAATATCTTTGTGTAAATATATATATATTTTTTCCATTCACTAAATTCTTCAAATGAAGTTGGATGATTACAAAAGCTCAAACATGGTGATCCTATTCATATTAACATTGGCCCTTCTTGCCCTAATCCATATCTATATCCACAACGCTTCGTCTTCTCTTTCGTGGCCTCCTGATATCGATGTCAATGTTTCAATGCCTCTTCATCGCGTTACCGACAAATCTGCCATTCCACTACATTCGCCAGTGACAAACTCCAATACGTCGATGAGAACGAAATTAGCGAAAAAATGCAACTTGTTTGAGGGAAATTGGGTGCCTAATTTGGACATGCCATATTACACAAATGAGACCAAATGTGTGATTGACAACAGACAAAATTGCATGAAATTTGGAAGGCCAGATAGTGATTACATGAAGTGGAGGTGGAAACCAGATGGGTGTGAGCTACCTCTCTTTGATGCAGCTAAGTTCTTGGAGCTTGTTAGAGGGAAGTCTATGGCTTTTGTTGGGGATTCAGTTGCAAGGAACCAAATGCAGTCACTGATTTGCCTATTGACTAATGTAAGTGCTCTCAAACAACTCATGTTTTGTTTTTCAAGGATCAAACTTTTTCGACTGGATGGTGCAGTTGGGTCCGGGGACCACCCTCGACATTCATTGGGTTGACCTAATTAGGTCAATTTGTTGGTTTTCATTTTTTTTTTTTATCGGCAAAAGTAATACAGTATTTTATTAGGGGAAAGGGAAAGAGGGTTCCAACCAAGAGTTGGATTATTAGGGGAAAGGGAAAGAGAGTTCCAACCAAGAGTTGGAAATACAGACAAAAGGGACGAAGCCCTAAACACCCAAGGGCAAAAAAAGCTTGGGTAGAACAAACAAAGTCCGAAACACCTGAAGGCCTGAAAAACCCAGAATATACAATAAAGCTTGGCCCCAAAGTGTTAAGAAATATTGTCCCACATTGCTTAGAAGAGGAATGAGTGATCACTTAATATATGTTGGGACCTCTCCACTCATTGCCAATTGGTTTTGAGTTGGATGTTTTCACATGGTATCAGAGCAGGGCCCATTCCACTCCACATTAAAAAAAAAAAAATCCACAATCCACACCCCACGACAGACCAGCAAAAAAAGGCCGCACGATGATAGGACCCAAAAAGTGGCCACACGTGACAGACCTCAAATGCGGCTGCACGTGAGGGGGGATGTTAAGAAATATTGTCCCACATTGCTTAGAAGAGGAATGAGTGATCACTTAATATATGTTGGGACCTCTCCACTCATTGCCAATTGGTTTTGAGTTGGATGTTTCCAGAACCCAAAACCTAACTCTGATGCACTGCACAGTTACATCAAACACGCCGTACACCTACCACCACAATTTCAGAAAGAACACCACCACATCGCCGGATCGCCACCTCCAGAAACCACCAAGCACCACATGCCAACACCCTTGAAGGAATGACCCGTAGAAGCCAAACTCAATATGTCTCGAGCACTCAACCAAACCATTAGGCGACTTGTAGGTTTTTTAATAGATTGCATTTGATAAATCGATCGAGTATTTTCCGTTCTTCCGTGTGGACCCAGAGTAGATCCAAATCAATTGATTTGTACGACTTCTGTACCAAGAAATTTGTACCCTGTACCCAGAAATTTGTACCCATATGTTTATCTTTATTGCATTTCGAATGAATTCTTGGTTAGAAATTCTTAATAGCCAACTAAACCAATTAATTTCTATTAGGTGACTCGCCCTCTGGACGTATCATACATCATGATGGAACCATCTGAACACTATTTCTACTCCGATTACAATTTCACATTATCCCTTTTATGGTCCACTCATTTGGTTAGAGCCATCTTAGGGCACAATCCTTTCAACAAGAGCCCTGCAAATCTCACATTGGACCTACCCGATTGGTCCTGGGCGTCCGAAATTGAATATTGCGATTTCGTCATCATCTCCTCCGGACACTGGTTTCTGAAGCCATTGAGGTACTACGAAAAGCGAAAGTTCGTCGGGTGTCACATGTGCAGAAAAGAATACGCCACGGACCTAAACGTGTACTACGCTTATAGGATGGCCTTTCGCACTACGTTCAGGACACTTTTGACCGTGCCCAAATTTAAGGGCGCGGTTTTTGTGAGGACGGTCACGGGATTCCACGTTGATCACGGAGGGGGTAATTGGACTGATGACGGAGATTGTGGGCGGACTAGGCCGTTTAGGAGGGAGGAAGTGAAGACGGACGAGGTTATTTCGGAGATGTATTCGGTCCAAGTGGAGGAGTTTCGGGCTGCGGAGAGGGAAGGGAGGAAAAAAGGGCTTAAGTTTGGGCTATTAGATATCAGTGAGCCGATGTCGTTGAGACCCGATGGGCACCCGAACCGTTATGGCCATTGGCCGCATGAGAAGACCCGGAGGCCTGATTGTCTCCACTGGTGTTTGCCTGGGCCTGTTGATATGTGGAATGAAATGTTGCTTCAGATGATGCTGTAAGTCAAAAGGATGTTTTTGAAGTGAGCCCAGATTAGGCCAATGACATGGTGTAGTCCAAGATTTGGATTAGATATCAAATCCTTCCTTTTAATTCCTTAGTGGTTTCATAACTTTCATTAGGCAATTCTCTTATCATAATACTTTTTATGTCAACACTAATATGTCGCCCCACCGTTTTTGGGCTATCGTATTCCCCTAAAGCATTAACTATTCAACCACATAATATTAACAAAAAGAAGACGTAAGAAAAACAAAATCATGAATGGCATAACAAAAATCACAAAATGGTGTTACATTTTCAAATCACAGAATGACATAATATTTATGAAAAGAATGCATAACATTCTCACCATCTCATGCATAACATTTTTCAAAATAACATAATATTTTCAAAATCATTTTTCTTCCAGTGTTCCCAGTCATAACATTAACCACTCAATTGTATAACATTCGCATTGAGAAGACATAACACGTTACGATTTGGAACGTCGTAAGAGGATGGACATATTAGAATTTACCTACCACTTATTATTCATCATTATAATCTCTTCCATTATACACATACCAGCACATAATACAAATTAGCCAAATTACATCATCCTTAGACATGCAATACTAATTAGTAGAGAGAGAAGGAACTTTCTTGGCAAATCTCTCTCATTCTCTATCCCTTTTCCCTAAACTCATATTTTCCTCAAAAGATCTCTTACCTTCCCTCTTCAACATCTCAAGCAAGAAATCAGCCCAAGTGTCAATGGGCCCAGGCAAGCACCAGTGCACACAATCATTATACATAGTCACATTCTTGTGGGCCCAATGCCCATACCTACTAGGGTGCCCATCTGGCCTCAACAACATTGCATATGTTGTATCAAGTACCCTATACCTCAACCCTCTCTTCCTCCCTTCTCTCTCCCCTGCCCTAAACTCCTCCATTTGGGTCATGTAAAATTCCAAATTCTCTCCCTCCAAACGGGCCTCATTGGTCCTAAAAGGCCTTTTCCTCACACAATTCCCCCCTTCATTCCACAACCCACCTTCAAAATGGGGTGGTGCAAAAGTCCTGAGAAATACTATCCCCTTGAAATTTTCTATTCCATTAATGGCTCGGAAAGCGGTCCGGAACGCCCTTCGATATCCGTAATACTTTGGGAGGTCAGTGACATCGTCGATCTGGCAGAATCGACAACCGACCAGCTGGCGGTTTTCGTAGAACATGGCCGGCCGGTAGAACCAGTGGCCGGCCGAGATGATCACGTAGTCGAATTCGGCAATCTGGGTCGTCCATGTCTCATCGACTTCGTCGAGGTAGAGGTTGAAAAGGCCTGTGTGAGTCGGACCGTTTCGGTCCGCTTCTTCGGCCTTGACCAAAAAAGGGGTTGTGAATATTGCTAGGGTGACATTGTAGGACGTATATTTCCAGCGCTTGAAATTTTCGTCCCGCGTGTATGAAACATCTATTGGATATTCCACCTGAAAAATGAAATTAAAAAACTGAACTCAGTAAAATTGGAGGCATAGAAAAACACAATTGATTAGGCCGTATTCCACTAACTCAAAAAGTCAAAAAGCCAGCTTATTGTGATTTTCGAGACATGTCATTCTCTCACAATACATCATATAAAAAACCGTGAATAACCATAAAGCCAAAAAATACCCTTTAGTGGAACACCCCCTATACACTTCGTCAAAACCTGACTCCCATGGTGCATTAACGCGCTATGAGGTTGTAATGCTCCACTTATCGAGATATCATCTTCACAATCTCAATCGCTCAGTTTATAACATTTGCCAAGCACAATATTTGTACCAAAAATGAAAATAATAGTGAGACACATGATCGGACAATATTTGAGAAAGACTCCGAAATTGACTTGTAAGATAAATCGATGTCGACCCAAAAAAAGGTGTGTATTATAGCCATATCCTTTTTTATAAATATCCAACTAATTACTTCATTTTCCGAACAAACTGAGTGCATCTTTTGACCCGCGCTAAAAATATTTTGGAAGTGAAAAATTGATTGAGAATAACCAAAATGCTCATAAAAATCTAAAAGTGATTAAAAAAAAGGTACAGATTTTGTTATTTGTTTTGATGGACAGAACTTCGACAGGCGAGAGGTGTAAGCACCCTCAGGTGTGAAGCGAGCTTGTACTAAACAAAACGACTTTCACTTTCCATAACTAAAATGAAAGAAAGTCAATCTATTCCTGCAATTGCGGTCAGTCTCGCTACCTCTAGAGTTGCCGCCCCCTCTTGGGCTCATTCGTAATTACTACCACAATTATTTGTTACGTATTTTTCTAGCAAATTTAAAGTTAAAAAAATTTACTACAGACAAAAAATAACATAAAACAAACAATTTTTTTCGATTATTTATCTCTCTTTTGGTCATTTTCCAGGGGGACCCGACTTCTCTGAAGTCCAAATCGGAATAAAAGAGAAGCCAGAGTCTTTTCAAGTTTGGTCCATACTATTTCTTTTTTTTGTTATATCTCTCGTCGAGAAGAATGAATGACCTAAAAAATTCTGGTGCAAACTAACAAAATTGATCAAGGATAAAAAATAAACCAAAATAAAACAAGTTAGGCCAACCCTCCCCCAAGTAAATACTCCCTCCGTCCCAATTTTATAGTCCCTTTTGGGAGTTCGTGCCACTTTTCAATGTGTTATATCTTGTAGTCTATAATGTTTTAAGTGATTTTAAAAATTTTGTTTAATAATTTTCATCGAAATCTACCAAACAAGATCCATATTGGATATAAAAATCATTATCGATTGAAAGATATAATCGATTTTCTATCCGGTTAGGATTGGACGAAAGACTATAAAATTGGGACCGAGGGAGTACAAGCAACGGTATCCAGTCTACTTATGCATGGTTATGGGGTTTAGTCACCAAATCTCTGAAGATGACAAGGGTCTTAACGCAAACATTATAAAATGGAAGGGGCTGATCAGCAACCCACGTTGCCATGGGCATGGATCCCTAAAGTTTTGTCTTCAAGTCCTTATATTATACTAATCCACATGTGAAAGGGACCCTCTAATCTTACTAACTTTATTCATAAAAGGTTGAATGTTCAAAAAAACATCTGACATGCAAATTGATCTAGTGATCTTCATTATAAGCCAAAGGCACATGTGGCCATGTGTCCTATGAGAGTTAATGTTCCCCCTTTGTGTTTCATGTTCACCCCTTCTGAGTAATCGCATAAATAACACCCAAAATTGAAATAGAACATTCGTTCATAAAGTGAAACAAATTAAATATCTCATTTCATGTATCAATTTCCTTCCATAACGTTGTTTGATTTACAATTTTCTTCTATAATGTTGTTTGATTTACAATTATCAGTTTATAAATTGCTTGAGATATAATTTTTTTACTCATTATTGTTTATTATAAATGGTCTTGCTAACATCATCCCCTTAGGCATAACAAACAAGTTCAGATATCAATATACTGTCACGGATATCATTATATGTTTCTCGGATATTGGTGCATTTTCTACACTTTATCCTCCATCCAAAGGGTTGATCGTAGTATTTTATTTATCACGAAACAAGTTTTATTGACATGCTCAATTAAGTGCCCCCACTACATCAAGTTTCTGAGTCCGCCACTGACTATCAATACCTAATTAATTGGATTTTTAATTTCCATGCATGATTAGGTCACCTTGTCATCTCAAACAATAACAAATTTTATTCTTCTCACATGATACTCACATGTAAAGGATCACATATATAAGTCTTGTTCTATTCTTAGGGTGGTTGACAAATTATGATTACGGTGGATTCTTATCTTACCACATGCCGGTCCCGGTACTGTCCCCTTCATATTCTATAATTAGCCAAAATAGTATCTAATAAAATGTAATAATGCTACGAACATAATAACCGGCTACAATACCAACTACAACAGCCTATCTGACACTGCAATGATTGTTGCATAAAATGAGATTAGCCCCATTCCACTCACTCAAAAAGCCAAAGTCAGCCTATTGCGCTTTTCGAGACAGATTATCCCCTCACAATACATCACATAAAAAATTACAAAAAGCCAATGCGTATTTCAAGCTCTCACATAAAAAAGTCAAAAAGCCAAAAAAATCAAGTTATTGGCACACCCCTAAATTAGTCATGAGAAGTCCATAAAAGCAAGAAGAGTTAGTTAGCTATACAAAAAAGTTATATGTATGATCATTTCTACGTAACCACCCTAAAGATGACAATGACACTCTTGATTTAAGTTTTGTCGGAAGAAACACAATTATTTTAGGGTTGTAAGGTCTTCCAAACTTTAATAATAACGCACCTGCTCTAGAAAAACAATAATAGATATAAAACTTCTCATACACTTATAGTAGTTATAGTGGGACGTGTGGAGTGTCCCGAATTATTCATCTTTTTTTTTTTTTGCCTCGTCGATTTTATCGTGTATTTAAAAAATCGCATTGATCGGTAGCTAAACGAACAGAGCAATTTTTTCATAAAAAATTTCAGGACATACTTGTTACAATCATGTGGTTATTGATCTTCGATCAATGCGATCTTACATACACGACAAACTTGATAAGTCAACCATATTGAACGATTTGAATCACATTTTTTTAAAGAACAAACCTTTTGCATGGCAAAACGAAAAAAAAAAAGGTTTATTTATGAAAAATACAGAATTACACCATACTCAACATTTTGCTATATAGCAGTGACATGATAATCTATTTTACCTAAACCTTGAAATGCATGGTGGCTTAGGTGAGCTAACCTTATGGACCTAACACCTGATCTTCAACTTCAAGTTAGAGAAATTCACAAAGTAAAAATGAAAACCAATCGATCTCTTTATTTAACCGGGAGTCATATAAATTGGACTCTATATCTGAAGTGACCACATATTCGGCATTCGGTTAATATATTTTTATCCGAATTAAACATTCGTCGGAGTCCTGTTAAGTGTGGGAGATTATAAATCCGATGAAACAATATATTTCATGAGAGAGGAAAATGATTTTAGCGCTCCTCTTTTTTATGAATTCACTCTAAAATGTGTCTTGTAAGGTGCTTTAAAAGATTGCATTGAATGTGAATCTAGGCACTTAAATACAAATTCTGTAGTACATTTATAAGAAATATAGCCCCTAAAAGAAAAAGAAGATACTAAAGATCATATAAAAAAATTTAAGTGTAGAAGCGTCTACCTCTTATAGTTTTTCTTTTAATTGAGAAAAAGCCTTATACTCCCTCCTAGGGCTGTAAATGAACTGAGCCGTTCGCGAACTATTCGAGGCTCGGTTTGGTAAAAGCTCGTTCGAGTTTGATTCATCTACTAAACGAGCCGAACCTGAATATTAATTTTAGGCTCGTTCAATAAACGAGCCGAACTTGAGCTTGACAATATTCGGCTCGAATAGGCTCGCGAACCTGGGGTCAAAATGTAAATATTATTAGTTTTGAGGTACATTTGTAAATATTATTATCTTTAAGGTGTATGTAAATTACTATCATTTATATTTTGTGACCAATGCCAAACTGTTAACTGTATAACGTGTAGGGTTTCTTAAACAAATCTACACTCCCCACCGCCTCTCCTCTGCACCTCCTAACTCTCAAGTCTGAATAGCATCCTCCAATCCTTAACTTGCTGACCTCATTCTACCTCCTTTCTTCGCTATCTCCTCTGCGATCTACCTCCGATCAAGCTTCGCCGTTGCCAAGGTCCGCCCCTCTTCTCCATCGCCGTTGCCACGATCTACAGGAAGACAACGTAGTCTTCTTTAATCTCTGTGCTTGTGGTTTTGTTGGAGCTTGGAGTTGTAATTGCTGGGTTTTTTGGTTATATTCTTGATGATTTTTTGGTTGTTTATTTGCTCAAGTTCGGAGTATTTGTTTCGTCTATGTGATTTGATCATGTTAGGATTTTTTTGTTCTTGCTGGTATAAGATTTGATCTACTGGAGTTCAATTTGTTTTTTCTTTTCCAAACTCGAGCCTTTGCTTGGCTCGATTCGGCTCGTTTTGGCTCATTTGAGTTTACCGAGCCTTAACGAGCCGAGCTCGAGCTTCGGATATTTTAGACGAGCCGAACTCGAGCTCAAATGTCAAAGCTCGAATCGAGCCCGAGCCGAACTCGAGCCTGACCAGTACTCTGCCAAACTGAGCCCGAGCCTGATAAGGTTCGGCTCGTTTACACCCCTACTCCCTCCGTTCCAATTTATTGGTCATGTGCGAACTTCAACGCAATTTTTTAATCTGTTCATATCATTCAATAGTTAATATTTTTAGATACTTCAAAATTTTTGTATAATAGAACTAATGGATCAAGATCTATAAAATATGATCCATATTAATTGCATATAACATATATTATAGGTCAAAAGATATGAAAAATTTAAAAATTATATTGAAATCCGCACATGATCAACAATTGGGACGGATGGAGTATTATATATATTAATGAAAAAGAAGAAAGAAAATGCATTGATAGGCATCTATAATCTATTTAGGGTAGCTAACTCAAATCTATGCTTCAAAAATGCATAACTATAAATTAGTTAGCAATAAACAAATCAACGAGCAGAAAACATCCTTTTTTTTTTTGTCTTTCAATGCATTTCTTTTTTAATTGTACTGATTTCATATTTGGCTCCTTTGGATTAATGAAAATTTTCTCCGCTCTTCTTAGAAAAAAAAACTCATTTTTTCTTGTAACTCGGTATCCGTTCTAATACAGACTAATCCTGAGAGCCCTAATTAATGTTGGAGCTCAAAAACTCCGATTTCGAAAATCCTTGGATAAAAGTTGTTCTCGGATTTCGTCAATCTCCGAAAAACATCGAGATTCTCTGACGTCTGCATTCAAATTTCGATAATAAGATTTTAAAGAGGTCTGACATCGTGGGGTGAAAATTTTGGATGCAAATAGGGTACCACGTGGTGCCCTTCGGCACATTCACACCGTCCAAAAGTTTATTGGACGGTCCAGATTTGGAGAGAGAAACATGAGAGAGAATGGGTGGAGGAGAGGAGAGAGAGAGTTTTAATCCGGACCGTCCAACACACTTTTAGACGCCCGGATGTGCCGAAGGGACACCACGTTGGATACTACCCTCTCGGCACCCAAAATTTTCTCCATTGTGGGAGGAAAAAAAAAAACCACTTCTTGTTCGTATTTCCCTTATTCTTATCATGCATGTTAAAGTCCAAGAAAATCTACGTACATGGAAGATTAAATAAAAATTCAAATAAAATCATGAAAACGTAAATAAAAATGACGAGGGAGGAATAAAAAAAAAGTTACCCGGGATAGGAGGCAAATTAAGGACTGCATTTGATTTCTCCCAACAGAATCTCCTACAAATGCCAATGACTTCCCTCTAACCATATCCAAGAACTGAAACGGGTTAAAAATGGGTAAATCACACCCATCTGGTTTCCACCTCCATTGCATGAACTCGGAATCCGGCCTCCCGTACTTCATACAATTTTGATGCTCGTGGATCGCCCAGCACGTCGTGTTTGTGTAGTAGGGCGCGTTTGGATTCGGAACCCATTCCCCAGTGAATATGTCACATTTTTCATTTGTTGTTATTTTTATTGAATCCTGATCCACTGTTTGTGCATGTGGAGTGGAAGGTGGTGGTGGTGAGAAATTCTTCAAAGTGTACCCTAGCAGAGGGTGGAAGAGAGGGACCAATGTGAAGAGGAGTATTGGTATGGCTACTAGGATGAGTATTTTTGGGGTTCTTTGTAGTGTCTGGTTTTTCACAAAGGGAAGCTCCATGGCTTGTAGCTTCATTGGAGAGAGAGAGAGAGAGAGAGAGAGAGAGAGAGAGAGAGAGAGCTTGATTATATATATGTTTCAAAAAAAAAAAAGGGGTGGTGTTACATTAAATATGGATTAGTTGAATATCAGAGTTAATATATCTGTTGACTTAAGGGAATAAAAAGAAATACTATTCTTTTTCGATGGAGTAGGGAGACCTAATATGAACCTACACAATAAATCAAACATTATGAAAGTCTGGATTTTTTTGACTAATTAACCAAGGCCAGCCCTGAATTATTTTTGGGCATTAGGTGTAAGGAAGCGAACCAGTGTGAACGACGATAAAAAGAGCAGTTAATAGATCAAGGGTTCAGGGAAAGTTAAATGAATCAAATTGAGGAGTGCGGTAAATAAGCCCGGGTTCGGACACCGGTGTTGAAGAATGGTAATAGATCAAGAGTTAAGGGAGAGTTAAGGGAGAGTCAAATGGATCAAATTGAGGGGGAGCTAGACTCAATGCATGGTTCACGCGTGAGAGGGAGATTGTTAGGAACATGTGTAAATTAAGATTGAGTCCCACATGGGGTAATTAAAAAAGGTTGGACGATCTTAATATACAACCGGATGACTCACTACTTAAAAAACTTATCCTTTTAACTGGATATGAATCATTTGATATATATTAGGTTCAAGTAATGTGATGTGAACTCCATTAATTTTCTCCCACCAATTAGGCCTACGCACACATGAAAAGAACCTTAGGGTCATCAACCTAGCTACCTTTACTTCAAACTTAATTAAGTTCAAGACACCTAGTTTGATTTAACTCTATAGTGTGTTTCAACTGGCAATGAGTTTACTTTCAGGTGGAGATTAAGAACATGAATTTGCATGGTTGATCAAGATTACCCACTTTACAAACGAATGTGCCGATGTCTGCCTTGCTCCTCTATTTTCTTTCTTGCATATTCCACTAATTCCTTATTTTAAGTAAGATAGTATTCAAGTTTCAGTCCCTAGCTATGAAATAACACATTTTTTCGTGCGCGGATCTACCTCTCATCTGAGATCTATGATATTTATTGCTTTAACACTTCCTCTTACTAAAGAAATACGACCGACGATACAACCGACGATACATACAGATATGAGATGATTGATAGAGGTTCCCTATATTGGAGAGTGGAAGGGGAAGTCTCTATTTACATAACATAAAGGATGGGAATGAAGGATAGATGCCCACATTGAAATAAAATCGCATTAAAGTTTGAAAATGGTTGAAAAGTTTGTTTGTTTCACATTGAAAGGACGAAGACTGTAATCTGAACGCACATAAGACAAAGTACCAAAGTAATTTGGACTTGCGTTTGGGCCCAATGGTTCACCAAACTGATCACATCCAACTTGTATGATTCAAAACAAAATCCATTCCAATCTCATTTTGCTGATTAAAGCCTTTTATTTATTTGCATTGGCTTGCAGAATTATCCTTGTTAAAAATCATATTAAACGAATCTCGACAAGTGGCTGGTCATAGTAGATCAACTTGATTTGTAACATACGTAAGTTACAAATCAACATCAATGATGGATGACCTGAATTATCGAAATAAGACTGAGACTCCTTTTGAATCACCTATCACGGAGAGTGAACATTAACTTGAGTCCAGAAGATAAAAAAAAATAATATGAGTTCTAAATGCCAATATAAAGATCATTAAACCTACAACAAACTGAAAAACATAATGGTTAAGGTCAAACCTTGTACCAACAAAAGGATGCCAAGGAAACAACAAAATGGCATAATACTTCTTTTGAGTTCCAATCATTTCTCCCAAATTTACTGTTCTATAGATTCATCTAGGAGGGAATGAAGAAATGGAATAGGAACGAAAATACAAAGAAATGTAAAACAAAGAGGAAATACAGTCAAGATTTTATACTTTCCTTTAGAGAATCTATTCTTTACCCATCTATAAAATAAATAAGTAAATAAAATCAAGGTATATCTCGAAACACCTAGATGGATAAAAATATGGAGTGTATCATTTACTATAGTAGCGTCCACTGTCCCTACTTATTTATCTACTAGTGGGATCCGATGTGCTTCGCACATCACCGCGTGCTTAGCGTCGAAGTTCCCAAATAAGAAGTCCTGAGCTAATTCACAGCCTGTAGACGGGCAAAACAACAAGTAGTTCAATCCAAAGTGTTAAATGCTGGGTATGGGAGAAATTTTGATGAGCAAAAATGAAGTAGAGAGAAATTTTATCAAATTATGAGAAGATACATATTAAGGTGCCTAGAAAGCAAAAAAGTTACAGTGAAAAAGTAGGAAACAAAATTCTAAAAGAGCATAATAAATCCAACTGTCGACAATCAAGGTCCCCATGAGGTCGCACCTAAAAGAGCATATAATGTTGCACCTAGCTTAATGCACATTGCGAAATCCGCCTGACATTAAGCAAGCCTCAAAACAAACTAAGAACTTCACGTGACAACTCATTCACCAAACCAGAACTTTTGCAGCTTAGCATCCATCTGCACTCTGCAGCCTTAGAACAATTTGCACGCTTATATCAAAACACACCACATCAGACTCTGTAGGCTGGTCTTGCAGTCACCTCCCACAACAGAGTATCAATAAAACCTACACCACCCAATCCCTGCCCCATACCTGTTTCATGAGTATTTGCTTCATGAATAACCTTTGCAGTAGGATCAACTTCACAGATTGAGCAAGGAATCTTCTCCACTTCTCAAATTTAGCAGCAGCGGCATAATGTAACAGTTGCCATTCAATTTTTTAAACATTTAAAAATTGGAAGTACAATCACCCCAATCCACTAAAGTACTCAATGAAAGCCCCATCCACCTCAGTAGTTTAGCTACAAATCCTCCACCAAATGAGTATTCATCTCGAGACTTAATAACTAATAACTTGAAGAAGCCAACCTGCCAACCCCTCTAAATGATAAGATCTAATTATAACATGCTACTTGCTAGCAAAAACTCATGTGGACAAGCTGTTTAGAAAATAATCTCTCATTCCCATCGATTTGTCTACTCAAATACAGTTATTTTCTTTCCAAACAAAAATCTGATCATGTAGTAACAACACCTGTGGCCCACAGAACAATTACTGGCACATTTGGGTGGGATCCCTATACCATTCAGGATACATGTCCTTGAAATTCAATTTGGGTTTTTCTGTCTGTATCATAGTATCAAAGCAAGAATATAAGAGAGGTCTTCCGATAAGATTAAACTGCAAGATATTTTACTTCATTACCTTTATAACAAGAGATGTTTATCTGCGATTAGGAATAAAAGTTGAAGGCAAAAGCGTGGAGACAGAAGGGCCGGTAGAAGGATTTGCTCAGTTATGTGTGGATCTTGCAACACCCCGTCCCACATCGGAAGTCTACATGGATGATTTTGGGTATATAACAAACCTTGTGGGCTACTACTATTACCTTGGGCTTAAGCATTTTGAAAATGTGGTATGGCTTGTGGATCAAATTAAGGTATTGGGCTAGTTGTCTAGATGGGGCGTTACAGATATCATAGTGAAAAATGGTGTTATTAAATTAAGTCTCTTGAGAGACTCTCCTAAGAAAACGGATGATGATGGCGATGAATTCAAGAGAAAATTTGTGTTGTTCTTAATGGACTCGTTTTTATGTCCAACCACGATACCTCCTATTGGGCAGTTGTGTGTCCACGTTGTAAAGGTGGTTGAGGGCATGAAGGATTACAATTGGGCAAAGCTAACTCTTGATTGCATAGTTAAAGGCATTCACAACCGCAAAAGAAAAAGTTATTTGAAGGCAAATCGATACTTGTTTCTTTTGGCTGTATTGTACATAATATTGTAACTACATTCACTTTACATTCCGTGCTCATAAGTCAGATGCTTAGGACCATGAATAAATGAAGCATGATAATAAGCACAAAAAGTGATTTGGGACTCTAGGCTTGCCCTCTCTGATGCCTTTCGACTTTGATTTGGGGGCATGGTTCTGTAGCAAAATGTCTCTGTAGCTCATCAGTTCTTGGAGGTTTAGGGGGCCACTGTCTCAGTGGTATTTTGAGAGCAGCCACTTTGTGCATTTTGCCAAAGGTTAGGTCTGTCTCCAATCATCTCCGCCTATACCCCCAATGATTGGGGACTAGATGGGTTATGTGATTGTTATTGTTGTATTCACTTTCCATTCATCTTGTTTTTATAAAAAAAATAAATTATGTTTGACACTTAATTTGACCATATCGTGATGTAGTCATTTTACTTGGACTATGTCGCCATAGTAGGTAGTCACAATAGTCATCATCGTTCTACTCCTTGCTTGACGTATGGGGTAGATGTGAAAATCAAGGAGACATTGAAACTCTTCCGAGCTTCAGGAAGTTATGAAAACCATGACGTGTAGTTTTCCAAGCTTGTTTTATATGTACCCTTGTTTCTCATTTAGTTCGACCAATGAAACTGACAAATTTTTAAAATGATTTTAAATAGGTGGATGTAAAGTGTAATAGTGTGGAAAAACATAGTAAATGATGACACATGGACGAAAAGAATGCCCATTAATCTAGGTGACATTAAGAATTTATTGGTTGACATTAAGAATCTCCTCTCACAGAAAGAACATAAATCCAAGGCACAAAAGTTGACAGAGGTGCCTCATACCATTAGCATTGAGCTTGAAAAAAGAGAACTTAGAGCAGACAGATTTAAAATTTGAGAAACATGAAATTCTAATGGTGAAACTGTTGCTTCCTCCCTCGCAGTCACGAAAAGGTTGATTTGGTAGTTTTATTGTCTGACACAGAATAACATAGTAGACATTCACCAAAGCAATGTCTTGAAAAATAGTCAGGTAGCGTCCTCCCAAAGGAAATTAGAAATCGGAATGCTGAGCCCCATGATTTGGAGTTAAAATGCACTCAACAAGTTCATTTCTTTCATCAATGGTTGGTTGACATGTTTTATCTCCATCATCGTTCTTTGCATGTTCATGGGCAAGAACAAGAACTTACCCTTACAACAAGAGAAGTTCATTGGCGATTAGGAATAAAAGCTGAAGGCAAATGCGTGGAGACGAAAGCGCCGGTAGAAGGATTTGCTCAGTTATGTGTAGATCTAGGAGTGGAAAATGGTGTTATTAAATGGAGTCTCTTAAGAGACTATCTTAAGAAAACGGATGACGATGGCGATGAATTCAAGATAAATTTTGTATTGTTCATATTGGATTCGTTTCTATGTCCGACCACGATACTTGCTATTGGGCAGTTGTGTGTCCACGCTGTAACGGTTGTCGAGGGCATGAAGGATTACAATTTTTATTTGGGTGCAACGGAAGGATTACAATTGGGAAAAGCTAATACTTGATTGCCTAGTTAAAGGCATTCTCAACTGCAAAAGAAAAGGTCATTCGAAGGCAAAATCGATGCTTGTTTCTTTTGGCTGCACTGTACATAAAATTGTAACTACATTATCTTTCCATCCATCGTTGTTTTTTTTTTTTAAATTAAGTTTGATACTTAATTTAACCATATTTTGATGTAGTTATTTTACTTGGACCTTGTCGCCCCAGTAGGTAGTCACGATGTTCGTCATCCTTCTACTCCCTGCTTGGCTTATGGGGGAGATGTGAAAATAAAGGAGACATTGGAACTCTTCCATGCTTCAGGAGGTAATGAAAACCATGAGGTATAGTTTTTCAAGCTTGTTTTATATGTAGTTTTTCCAATTGATTCTCATTTAGCTTGACTAACGAAATTGACAAATTTACAAAATAGTTTTCAATAGGCGGATGTAAAGTTTAATAGTGTGGAAGAACATAGTCAAAGTGTGGAAGAACATAGTCAAACAGATATAAAGAGCAAGAGAATGGCATCGAAAGATGACACGTGGATGAAAAGAATGGCCATGGATCAAGGTGACATTAAGAATTTATTAATTGGTTGACATTAAGAATCTCGTTTCATAAAGAACAGAAATCCAAGGCACAAAGGTTAACTGAGATGCCTCATACCATTAGCATGGAGTTTGAAAAAGAGAGCTTAGAGCAGACAGATTTAAACTTTGAAGAAACATGAGAATTTTAATGGGGAAACTAATGCTTCCTCCCTCGCAACCATTGAAAAGGTTGATTTGGTAGTTTTATCATCTGACACTGAATAACATAGTAGACGTTCACCAAAGCAACGTCTTGAAAAACAGTTAGGTAATGTCCTCCGACAGGAAATTGGAAAACGGAATGCTGAGTATCGTGATTTGGAGTTAAGATGTACTCAACAAGTTCATGTCCTTTATCAATGGTTGGTTGATAAGTTTGATCTCAATCATCGTTCTTTGCCTCTTCATGGGCAAGAACTTACCCTTACAACAAGAGATGTTCATCAACGATTAGGAAAAAAAGCTGAAGGCAAATGCGTGGAGATGAAAGGGCCGGTAAAAGGATTTTTTCAGTTACGTGTAAATCTAGGAGTGGAAAATGGTGTTATTAAATTGAGTCTCTTGAGAGACTATCTTTAGAAAACGGATGACGATGGCGATGAATTCAAGAGAAAATTTGTATTGTTCATATTTGTTTTATTTCTATGTCTAACCACGATACCTGCTATTAGGCAGTCGTGTGCTCATGATATAAGGGTTTGTTGAGGGCATGAAGGATTACAATTGGGCAAAGCTAACACTCGATTGCCTAGTTAAAGGCATTCACAACCGTAAAAGAAAAGGTCATTTGAAGGCAAATCGATGTTGGTTTCTTTTGGCTGTACTATACATAAAATTGTAGCTGCATTGTCTTTCCATTCATCTTTTTAAAAAAAAATAAAGTTTGATACTTAATTTTACCATATTTTGATTTAGTTATTTTACTTGGACCGGGTCGCCCCAATAGGTAGTCCCGATGTTCGTTCATCATCCTTCTACTCCTTGCTTGGCTCATGGGGGAAATGAGAAAATCAAGGAGACATTGGAACTCTTCCATGCTTTAATCTAAGCACGAGGTTAAGCATAATTTTTATTTTTTTTTGTCAGCTCCATGCCTCATCTATTTTTTTTTATCGGCAAAAAAATTTATTAAGAAAACTTGACAACATGATGAGGGGAGGGAATCCAACTAAGGATTGGATAAAAAATAAAATACCTAATGGGACAAAGCCCTAAAAACACCTAGTGGCCAAGCCCAACCACCTAAAATACTCAATGGGGCAAGCCCAAAAAAGGCTGAGCCCAAACCCACAAACCCTAACCAAGCGTCATGGTCACTCTATTAGATTAAATTTTTTTTTTTTTTGGTCATTTGTCATTCTAATCTATTACATGGGAGGGGGGAATGAGACTTAATCCAAGGATGCAGTGTAGGGCATGCAAGAGCTCTACCGCATGATCTAACCACCACTTGCACTCTATTAGATTAATTAGATGGAACCAATATGGATGGAAATCGAACCACGCATTATCATAGCCGAAATGCTAGTAGCTTTTTTTTTTGCGAAAATTTTATTCTCAAACAGATGTGTTTGATTATTGTAATATGAGTTATATTGAAAATAAATCTAGTTTTTTACACCTGTATATTTGAGTAAAATTCTAGCACATAAAGAACATTTCTAGTACTCTACGATGTAAACAATGACGGTGCAAATGAACTTTCAATTCTTTAAATCCGAAAAACCGTACTATATGCATTTTTTGGGCCCTTTTTTAGGACTCTGAGTGTGTTACGTAATCTCACAAGGTCTTAAAATTATTCTAGTTAGGAAAGATTAAATTTTCATGATGCCCTGTAGTTAATTTATAGGACTTTTTCTTCGTAAAGGTCTATAATAATTTACAAATCAATGGTTTTCCGCCAGTCTCACTGTTGGGTGAGACCGGTTTTGAGCTTAACAGCTAGAGCGGATATGGATGTTGTTTTGTTGTCTCTGGACCTCCTCCTTTCTCCGTATGGTAGGTTCGACTCACCGCCCGTCTTCATTGCTAGGTGTGGCCTTCTACGCTTAATGGGAACGGTTGGTTGAGGTTACGGATGGGGGACGGGTGGCGTTGCTGGTAGACGGTGGTGGGGTGGGAGACGTCGGATTTTGTTTGGCTAGGGTTTCTCTGTTCGGGGTCAGGCCTCTTTTTTTAGCTTTATTAATTTGGTATGGCCTGTTCTGAGCTTAGGCTTCTAGGTGTTTTCAGGCTTGGCCCTTTGGGTGTTTTTGGGCTCGTCTCTTCGGCTATTTTAATTTCTCCAACCCTTGGGTTGGAGTCCTCTCCCGAGTCCCCCAACTTGATGCATCTATCAAGTTTTCACTAATAAACTGTTTACCTATAAAAAGAACTTTACAGATCAAATAATCCAGGTACATAGTTTATAATTTGCTTTCTTAACTAGTTAAACTTTCTTTACTTTCCCTAACTAATCCAAAAAGCTTGAGTGTTATTAGAATTCCCTTTCTCTAGTCGGATTACTCTTTTTTTTTGACAATAAGGAAGAAAATTTTGTTTATCTAAAGGGTAAACATTAAAAATCCTATACACACATGATACGACGGGAAACAACATTAGGGCAAGTAATTACTCCCTCCGTCCCAAATTTTTTGTCCGATCCGTAAAACGAGGACCTTAAAATAATAGGAGTAAGTCTTTTAAAAGAAAATTTTCAAACTTTTTTCATAAATTAATAGTACTTGTTGATATCTAGTACTCCCTCCGTCCCTTTTTAAATGATCCGCTTGGGAAAAGTGTATTTTTGTGGACGTTAAAAAAAGCACCTCCGTAGAACATTTTTAATTTTTTTCCCACCAAATTAAAGTACTCAATGAGCACTTTAATTTGGTATAAAAAAATTTAAAAATTATATAGAGAAATAAGTTTTTTAGGGGTTTGAAATTGCACGTATTCCCGTATGGATCACTTAAAAAGGGACAGAGGGAGTAACTTGTTAAAAAGAATATTGAATTTTTCTTGAAAATTTTGTATTATTTTTAAGTCCTCATATTGCGGACCGGGGAAAAAATTTTGGACGGAGGGAGTAGTACGTAGTTCACCGTCTGGCGTCTAACTAAGAGGGCTTTGTTGGCATAATCAAGTCCGCCTTAGAACCCGTTTGGGCGCCTCATTTTTACATTTTCTGGTTCTCATTTTTGCCTTTTGACTGTTTGGGAGCCTCAACCCCAAAATCTATTCTTCAGAACTCATTTGCCATTTTTAAGTTTAATTAGAAGCAGAAACTCAAAAATAGGTGTGGCCTTCCTTTTCCCATTCTCCTTTTTTGATTTCCCCCTCAATTATCTCTCCCATTTTTGCCCCTTCTTTACGTTATCCTATTCCACACGACACACGAACCAAAGAGATCGAGAAGGAGAGACGCCTGCAATAGAGAAGGAGAGACGCCTCAGATCTTGACCTCATCATCGATTGGGAGGAAGTGGAAGATTTTCTGGGAATCGTTCAGATCTTGATCTTGTAATTTGGTGGGAATTTTCTGGGTCACATTTGTGATTTGTGCAGAGAATTTTTTGAGAATGGCTGGGTTTTTTTTCTGGTTCGGGTAGAGGATTTTTGTGGGTGATTTGTGTATCTCTGTGTGTGGCGGTGGGAAATTGGGTATCTAGAGAGAGAGGGGGGGTGTGGGGGAGGAGGTAGTCCACGTGGAGCTCTATAAAAAGTGTTTTGATGGTTTCTTTTTTTTTTTTTTGTGTGTATTTTTGCTAGTAGTGCTTTGACAGATTTACAAAAAGAATTCCCATTATGAGTTAAAAAAATTAGTTAGAATCAATATTTGTACATATTTTTTATACCATAACTAATATACAAGGGCAAAATGGTAAACAATCAATCAATAACTCATTTTCACCATTTTCTTCCAAACACTTCCACTTTTGCAAAATACATTTTGCACATTTCTTCCAAACACTCTTCCCAGATTCAAAACTCATTCTGGCTATAATCCAAAAAGCTAAAAAACCAAAAAGCTGAAAATGAAAAGCTGAAAAGTATGCTCCCAAACACCCCCTTAGTACATTATCATTTGACAAAATTGAAAGAAATCGAATTTTCAAATGCTTTGATATAACATAATCTTGCACAATCACCTCAATATTATGAAAAGCTAGAGTTTCAAAATTTGTATAATTAGTTTATGTATCGCAACAGTAATGCTACGTACACACCCCACCCTCTCACACCCTCCCACACCCTGCATACGTGGCACACTCCCATTGGTCCGCCTCCGCCTCCCCTTCTGTCCGTGTCTCTCTCTCTCTCTCTCACACACACACACACACACACACACACATTTATAACATACTTTTTTGAAATCCCCCTACCCAACCCCACTTTTTTCACTTTTTAATTTTTTTAAAATTAAAATGTTTATAACTTTTATTTTTTATATCCAACATTGAAAAAATATATATATTTAAAATCTACTCGACGATATCTATCAAACAAGACCAATATTGAATATGTAATTATTCAATATGGTGTTTTTTTAACGGTCGGACACTTACAAGTGAGGGTAGTACTAACAAACCCACAAAATATTTCTATCGGTTTTCGGTATCCGATTGAGCTGATTTTTATAAAGACCTGTTTTTTAATATTTTAAACATCCATATAAAAAATCAGCTCAATTGGATATTAATAGGGTATATTTTTTAACGACCTGACACATACAAATAAGGGGTAATGTTAGGAAAAACATACCTTATTAAAACGCTTAGTGACTACTTTCCCATATCTTCCCTTCACCCTTTTTTTTTCCCTCCTGAACATTATTAAGTGTCAGGTCGTTAAAAAATATACCCTATTGATATCCAATTGAACTGATTTTTTACATGGACGTTTAAAATATTAAAAAAATAGGTCTTTATAAAAATCAGCGCAATCGGATATCGAAAATCGATAGAAATATTTTATGGGTTTGTTAGTACTACCCTCACTTGTAAGTGTCAGACCGTTAAAAAAATATCATATTGAATAATCACATATTCAATATTGGTCTTGTTTGATAGATATCGTCGAGTAGATTTTAAATATATATATATATATTTTTAATGTTGGATATAAAAAATAAAAGTTATAAACATTTTAATTTTTAAAAAATAAAAAGGTGAAAAAAGTGGGGGTGGGTAGGGGGATTTAAAATGGTATGTTATAAATGTGTGTGTGTGTGTGTGTGAGAGAGAGAGAGAGACGGACAGAAGAACGGGGGGGGGGGGATGCGGACCAATGGGAGTGTGCCACGTGTGCAGGGTGTGAGAGGGTGGGGTGTGTACGTAGCAGTATTGTTATCCCAAACACAATCATAGCGGAAGAATAACTAACATTTGATAATTGCCCTATCGTCGGATGCAATAACAAACAACATAACGAGATATTCGCTTATTGGCAGCATTAAATTATTAGATATTTGATCCCTAATAATCATATTATTATTCTCATCAAAATTCGGGCACAAAGACCAATGGCATTATGTGGTAAAGATTGATTGAAAAGTACAAATATTTAATGAAATTTTAATATAAATCTTTACAATGTCACTCTATTGTAATCCAATAATCTTTCCCCATTATCCCACCTACCAAATCTAATAAAAAAATATAAAAACAAAAAAACAAAAGGGGGAAATCTATTGGGAATTATAATTAATTTCCTTCTTCTTTTTTTTTTTTTTTTTTTACTTTGTTACCATCCAAATTATCAAAACTTATTTCTCAAACTAATATTATGCCTTCTCCTCCCTCTTCAGCATCTCAATCAAGAAATCATTCCAAGTATCGACCGGTCCAGGCAAGCACCAATGCACACAATCATTAGCCAAGGTAACATTTTCTTGAGGCCAATGCCCATATTTACTAGGGTGACCATCTGGTCTCAACAACATTGCCTGTGTTACATCAAATAACCTAAATTTCAACCCTCTCCTCCTCCCCAATCGCTCCGCAATTTTAATCTCATCGATCTGGATTTTGTAATGTTCTAAATTATAACCCTCCAAACGCACCTCCGTCTTTTTAAACGGCCTTTTCCTCACACAATCCCCGCCCTTGTCCCAATACCCACCTTCAAAGTGTGATGGTGCAAAAGTCCTAAGAAATGTTATGCCCTTGTAGTTTTCCAAACTGTTTATAGCCCTAAAAGCGGTCCTAAATGCCCTTCGATAGCTAAAATACGATGTTAAGTGGGGGATATTGCTCTCTGGGCAGTAGAGGCAGCCAACGATACGGCCTTGTACGTAGAACATAGTTGGCCGGAAGAACCAGTGTCCGGCTGAGATGATCACGTAATCAAAGTGTTGGATTTTGGTGGTCCATCTCTCGTCGAGCTCGTCGAGGTAGAGATTGAAGGGGCGGGCATCATCTTTTTGTGTGGTCTTTACCAGATAAGGTGACCAGAAGATTTCGACGGTGAAGTTGTGGTTTGGGTATTCGTAGCGTTTGTTCTGTGATACGTACTTTATTTCCGAGACATCGACTGCTTCTTCTACCTGAAAATGCAAGAAATATAGGAAAATCATGCAATTTAGGAAGTCAGAAAAATACCCAAATCTCTTTCAATTCATCATGCTTGAAGTAAATTTCATGTTTTTGGATATTCCTTGTTACAAGATTAAGAATTTGTTAGGAATCGAACAACACATTCAATTCACGACGTCATACGGATCTTGGAAACTATAGTGACAGAAATCGCAAAATAGAAAAAGTGTGTAATAAACAGACAACCGGAAATACACACAGATATATGTGGAAAAATCTCAACGCGAGGTTGACCATGTTTGCTTGATGGATTGGTTGATTGCTTATCAACCTGTCCTCCTTTGTATCTACTTTGTCCCTCCTTATATTATCTTTTGCTGATCAAAAAATCTCAATGCGAGGAAAAACCATGAGAGCCACACTAGTCCACTATAATCGAAGAATATGGAATACTCAAGTCTCCTCGCTTCTCTCTCAAAAAAGTTTTCTCTCGCCTCTTCTCATGTTTAATCTGAAAACAAACTAACCCTAATTACAAAGAAACAGCAATATAAATAAGTAAATCCTAGTGGCCAAAATAACACCTGCCCACTTCACCCGAGACTGTTAATGAAAGTTGTATGCATCCCAAACAAAATCACCATTTTTTCAAAAGAACAAAAGAATAGAGAACCTATTTCCATGACCATTGCAACTTCATTAAAAATTACTCCTTTAAATTTAAGAGGATGGGCACTATATGCACACATGACAATTTTTTAACAAAACCAACTCTTGGGTTATCAAACAATGAAAGTATTTAGTTCTAAATACTTTCAGTGTTTGATTTTCGCCACCCCAAATTTTGCGACTCACTAAAATTCCTTTGAAAACATGAAGGTTTTTCTCTTCTCATCTCCACATCAGGAGGAGCAGTATTCTTTACCTCCGAGCCTGTAAACATCTGACCGCTCACACGTTGACCGGACAAAGCCAGGATTTTTTAACTTAAAGGAGAAGTTAAAACATCCAAACACAACATTCAGACACAACACTTACCTCGGTGTGGGACTCACGGGTCTAACCCACATACAGGTTTTGCTTTCATGTGAGTGTTATGACCGAATGTTGTGTCCCTAGTATTTTGGTATAGGAAAGGCATACTTGGGACATACCCTGGACAAGAGGCATATCAATGACTGCATGTGGTTTCTTGCCACTGAGTCTCCAACAAAGGCCAGAGACTTCCCTCTCACAAGCTGAAGAAACTTGAACGGGTCGAAAACAGGCAGCTCACAACCCTCCGGCTTCCACTTCCATGTCAGGTACCGCGTATCCGGCCTTCCGAATTTCAAGCAATCTTGATGCTGTTGTATTTCCCTACACGTCGTGTTCGTATAGTACGGCGCCTCCGGGTTCGACACCCATTCCCCCGAAAATATGTCGCAATTCTCTCTCTCCGCATCCGCCACTCTCAGAGAATCCGACTCACCCTTGTTTGGTGGCACCGGCGGTGATCTCCCTACATCTCTCCGTCGATGAGTGCGAGTTGTCTTTGCCTCGTCCCTATTCTCGCCTGATTGGGTGGTCTCTGCCACGTCGGAGTTGCTTTCAACCGGCTTCTTCGTTTCCACATCCCTAACAATGGAGACCGAAGTCACATCCTCCTCTGATTTGGTGGTCTCCACCGAGTCAGGGTTGTTTAGGGCGGGCTTCGTCTCCATGTCCTTATTAAAGTCAGCTTCTACCACGACCTCGCCTGATTGGGTGGTCTCTGCCACGTCGGAGTTGCTTTCAACAGGCTTCTTTGTCTCCACATCCCTGACAATGGAGACCAAAGTCACATCCTCCCCTGATTCGGTGGTTTTCACCGAGTCAGGATTGTTTAGGGCAGGCTTCGTCTCCATGTCCTTATTAAGGTCAGCCTCTACCAGGACCTCCTCTGACTGGGTGGTCTCCACCAATTTAGGGTGGCTTAAGATGGATTTTATCTCCTTGTCCCTATCAAAGGTGGTCCCACCTACACTCTCACCTGAATCCGTGGTCTCCACAAAATCCTGGTTGGTTAGTGCGGGCTTTGTCTCTTCGCTTCTCACGGTGGCCGGCTTCTCCACATCATTGCTTGTTTCTGGCGAATCTTGCTCGTCATCGTTGGTGGTTGGAGTTTTTTCTACCTCCTTGTGGGCGCACAGGCCATTTTTTTCGGGCAACAAATCATCGTCGCGACAAAGAGGGAGTTGAGAAGAGAGATGCGAGGACGAGGACGACAAACTGGAAGAAGAATTCTTGTTGGGGTACCGGAGAAAAGGGTAATAGATAGGAATAATGGTGAGAAGAAATAAGGCTATGGCTACCAATGGAGCTACCTTTGGGGTCTTGTACCTTCTTGTCTGGTTTTTCATAAGGGGAAGCTCAACAGCTTGGAGTTTCATTTGAAGAAATTTTTACAAGAATATTGAAGAACGAGAGAGAGAGAGGATGGAATTAAGCTAAGGCATACACAGAATCAAGAAAGAGACCCTCATGTCATGCATCGAGAAGGCGATTATTGCGGTAGGCTCAAAGACAAAAGGGGTGGCTATCAGTATCTTGTAATTATCTATATAAATGGAGCTACTTGTTAAAAAATCGAAGCCTACATTTGTGTGTTTTTTTTAGGGTAATAAAGAAAGTCGCAGTGAACCAGACTAATTTCTTCAATTTTTACCCCGATTCTTTTCACGCATTTGCGTAACGTGAGGTGACCTCGAAGACAAATCACTGCCTAGGGAATCGACCCTGCAATCACTATTCCATATCTTTTCATTGACATTTCCCTAAGATCAAGAATATTTGTGATCATCCTTTGTGCAGTTGGTGCTCTACTTGTTTAGGATTTTGATGCCCCGGTACAAATTGGCTTTGTTTTGTTCTTTGCTTCATATCCAATTCTTCGTTGGATACTTAACTTTCATATTGGACTAACACTCTGCTCTCGTGTTGTTACATGTAGCTTGTGTTTTTCGATCATTTTTCTCTCTTTCTTCTCTATGTACCATTGTCAAGTCCTTCCCGGTATTTTTTTAGATGATTACTCGCGTTGACCCTTAAAAACACGTTTTAAATACATTGGACGGTTTAGATCATAAAAAAAAATCGGGAAGATGGATCCCAGACTCCAAGAATCCCGGACTAGATAGTGTATAAATACATATCATAGTTTTAAATAGCGGTATCAGTCACTGAATCAGTCACGGTACCGGTGTATCCGGAATTGGCATATCGAACTATATGTCACGGGAATCGGGTGTACCGGTCGTGAATTTTTACCTTTTGGGCGTATCGGCCGATATGGTAAGGTACGTATCCGTATCGGAGTCTCTAAATCCCGAGACAAACCGGCCGATACAGTACGTATCAGCCGATATTCAAAACTATAATATATATATATACACACACACACAATACTAATTTAATGAGGGATCACTCATTTTGTTAAGATGCGAACCTATCAGTTTTTAATCGAATGTTGATGATCCGAACCGTTCAATGGGGGTCTTTGTAAGAAATCACCAAAAAAAAAATGACCAGGAAGGAATCAGAGCAGTTTTTCCGAAAACTGTGTGTGTATTTGTGTGTGTGTGTGTGTGTGTGTGTGTGAGAGAGAGAGAGAGAGGTCCGCTCACACATCTTTTGATACAAAAGTAATCGGATCCTCACGCTAATAATCAGAGCAGTTTAATTAGTTAAAAACATGTTAAAAAAAGGCTTGATCGATACATTCAATTTTTATCCTCTCAAATTGATTGACAAATACCGATCAGGCCCTTACCGATATCTGCATAAGTTGATTATTTACGGAAACTCTTAAAAATATATTTTAAAATGATTGGGACTCCAAAATGAGTACTTTATATTTTTAGCGTCAAATGTTGTGTGGACGAACCGCCTCTATATAAACTTTTTTCTGATAAAAATTGAATCTTTGTGACCACCATCTCCATTCCTACTTAAACTGTTGCGCGCGGGATTTTGACCACTGACTGAATGACGACCGATTGATCCAAGTGATATTTAAAGCGACGTGGTTTTTTAAAAGCACGGGTTTTACAGCTGTGACTGAGTCATATTTGTTATTTATGAAAATAACTCAAAGTCACCACTTGATATAATTCTCGGTGTGTCAAGTCACTATTGAAAAAGGGTGTTTGTAGAAATGTCTCGGGTTTGGAGACCCGGTTTTGTTTGATAGAAATGACTCAGTTTTTGTTTGGTCTGTGATTTCAAAAAAGAAAAGGTTTGGTCACCGTTACATGTAGGGAAGCCGGAGCACCCTACCCTGCCCTTTCGGCACTCGGAACAGACTTCTTCAAAATGAGTAAATGAAAATTTGTGACAACCTACATCTATATAAAAAAGAAATGGTCTGTCTGAAAATGTATTCTATTGCATGAGACGTTTACAAAAGAAGGGGAATATGTACAAAAATGGGATTTGGTCTTAGGAGAATCAGGTCATCACGTAGTTCAAGAAGGTGAAAAGGTTTTATTTGGGACCGAGCGTCATCCGACTACCTACGTATTCTCCGGCTTCAGGCGAAATCAGGTCTCGCGTAGTTCGGAAGAAAGCTGAAGTTCTAGAGAAGTTAATAATAACTGAGGAATTTGTGCCAACGGGGTATGGAGGCGTTTCTACCGTACTTGGAGGATTTCATCGGACTCCGGTGGTGACAAAAGCTGGGGATATATAGTGTGGAAACTCCGGAACGTCTCCGAAAGATTCCGAGACTTGAGACGGGTCAAAAATGACTGCACGAATCTGTGGGAAAGTATTGAAAAATGGGCGTTCGAGGGATACCGACAGACAACGGGGGTCCCGGGATGCTATTTAGGTGGCTACATGGTCGAAAATGGGTTCGGAACGCAGTTTGCAAGTCAGTGTAAAAGGTTATGAAAATCTCGTCCGGCACCGAAAACGGCTGCCGGCAGGCCCGGGATATATCTGGTACAGTTTTGAAGAGTAAAAGTGATTATAAAAGATATGATAGTTTTTATAGTGGGAAGTTGAAAAAACATGACCGGAGCCGGAAAAAGGCGCCCGGTGGTCCCCGGTAAAGTTTCCGAAGGAGGGAGCGCGTACACTATGTGGGTATGGGCTTTGACCCAATTACCACACGCGCACCGCTGCTGCTGACTGCTCAGGACCGAACTGTGACCGGGACTGTAAGTTCGAGGTCTGTGGTCCTTGCCCTGGGCCTGGGCTTGGCTGGCTGACTGGGCAATTATAGGAGTTTGGGCCCAAGCTCCCTTATCTTTTTACAACCCCAGAAACTTGCGAGTTCTAAGTTTGACCCGACCCGTTTAGATTGCACTGTATTAATTAGCCTGCCTTGAATGCTGGGTTAATACCCAGACATTGAATACCCACAGTTTATGTATTGCAGATTGAATAAGAATTCAAATCCTACGTACATTTATACTCTGGTGATTGAATATGATATCAATTCTAGCTTTATGACGTGCACCGATATCGATTTTTTGCAAATTCAATTGCAAGGTTAATGCCCCAATGAATGAGCTAGAGGCTCCTCTCAACACCTATATGATGGCAGTCTCTGCTATTGTTTCAATATACACCGAAAATTAGTCTTCTTATTCGATTGTTCTTCATTCAGTTTTCCAAGAGAGAATTCTGATATAGTTTGTTCAACAAAGCAATTCGGTAGGTGTTACCGATTGATTGTTTTTAGCCACTGTATCTTGGGAGGCAAACGTCGATCAACCCCTCAAACACCCGTGAAGTGGCCGACGAATTTGTTTTAAGGAAACCGTGTGAAACACAGGCCCGGCTTGTTTTTTCGGTTTGGTTTTTTACGGTTTCCATTATTTCTTGTTATTGTTGATTTTCAGAAATTATTTATTTGTTTGTTGTTTTTAGCACTGTTTTTCCTACAATTGAATCTTTTTAATTAATGATTTAAATAATATTTTGGAAAATCAGGACGCTACAATATGGCACTTAATGAACTATAAAAGTTTGAACACTATGTACTTAACCATGATCGCGCTCTCTTTACGAATAACAATAAGAAAAAGCTGAAAATATTACCACATGCGTTTATAAGAAAAAGCCGACAAATATTATTACACTTGTACTTCCCCTAATAAAATTAAAAGAGAATAACCACAAATAAATAGTAATCTTTATTTATTTTTGTATCAGTATTTTTATTCAGCTATTGAAATTTTTATGAAACAACTTTTGAACTTAAAACGTCCAGCATTCAGTTTTTTTTTTTTTGTCATTCGACATTCCCAATCTATTACATGAGGGAGGGGAGAATGAGACTCAATCATGAGATGCAGTATATGACAACCAGAACTCTACCATATGAGCTAGCTACCACTAGCTTCAGCATTCAGTTTTCAATAATTTTTCAGGGTAGTTTTTCGAACAACACCTAGTTTTATACATTTCTATTTTTTCCGTTTCTTAAGAAGCAAAATTTTTCGTTACTCTGACGATGAGTGGAATGTTCCAGTTGGCCAGGGTTGAATTAGGCAAGGAATTTACTCGTGCTTTCGTTTCTAACAAAAAACCTAATCGTACGCACGCCCCGCGTATGAATAATGCAGGGACGGTGCATCTTCACCGTTCGTGTGTGTTTTTGACGGTCCGGATTTAAAAAAAAAACTCTTCCATGTAAGAGTAAACTTTTATCCGGATCATTGATTCCTGAAATAGACTGTCCAGATGTGTTCGTACCCGTACGTACGCTTAGTCGGACTATAAAGACTTCATTATTACTTGTGAAAATTGTTACAGTTTTCCACAATGTGACATGGTCCAAAAGGATTTTACTAAAAATCCCAAACCTAGGAGATTGAATATAGCTAAGGGGTTTGCTTAAGGAAGATTCTTAAAGTTTATTTCTTGTTAAGACTTTCCGAAAAGATCTTTTGTTAATTGGTTCAGGGCCGGCCCAAGGGTTTTGAGTGCCTTAGGCCTAATTTAAAAAAATGTGCCCTAAAAGTTTAAACGACGGACCGCGATTCCCTTCTTCGGTTCTTCCTCTTCTCTCTCTCGCTCAACTTCGACGCCTTGGTTTATATTCCAATTTGCAACTCTTTAGGAATAAAGTCAATCCGGATTTCTAAATTCTTTTTTTTTTTATCAAGTTTAGGACCTTTAACTAATATTGGGCTTTTTTTAAGATTGGGCCACAATAGTTTAGGCATTTTTGTAACTTATATTGGGTCTTTTTTTTATTTGGGTTATAAAAAGAGTTCTAGTCTAACTCATTTTTAAAATATATTGGAATGCCCCAATAATTGATCATTTTTTGAGTGCCCTAGGCCCAGGCCATGTGGGCCTTGGGCCTGTTCCGGCCCTGAATTGGTTTCAATATGGGAACCATTACGGTAGAATTGCTAGGTTAATTGTTCTAGGGTCCGAAAGTGGAAATTACTGGGCCATTAAGTTTATACTAAAGTTTTACAAGCCAAGGTCTAAGGTCCATGGATTTTTTTTTTTTTTTAGAATTTAGGCACTTTCAAAGGGTATCCTAAAGTTTAGGTTTTAGGGTGCACTTTTCTATTATAAGATTTTAGTAGTATAGACACTTTCATAGGGTATCCTAGGATTTAGTCACTTTCATAGGGTACCCTAGGGTTTTAGGCACTTTCATAGGATATCCTAGGGTTTAGGTTTTAGGGTGCACTTTCCTATTATAAGATTTTAGTAGTTTAAGTACTTTTATAGGGTACCCTAGGATTTTATGCACTTTTATAGGGTACAAACTTTTTTTTGGTAAGGTAAAAAATAAAAAGCCAGCGTGAGGACTAGATATGTTATAAATTTGTTTGGTGGATTAAATGTGATTACAAATTCTTAGCCAAGGTCTTTTGAACAAATCGCCCTTAAATAGGTAGTAAACAATGTATGGACTTGTTTTTGGAATATTACCTCTATTCATGGGTGGACATGAATAGACCAACATTTTAATCAAATGCAATTATTAGAGATTCTGATCTAACGAAATTAAAATAAATCTAGAACTGCAAGGGCCAAAATCCAAATGCATGTCGCATCCACAGCCTTATTCACAAAAACTATATATCCTCCATACTACATAGACCTGACAACTAGCCCATGAAATATAAGGCACATAACAATTCATTTAGGTTCAGAATAAAAATACCAAACTATGATCTCACAATGAGAGTTAAAATTAAAATTTCTTTGTGGGGGCACGATTCCCCACTCAATTGTCGGAAATTTCTTTCGTACTTTCCATACAACATATTACACCTTGTAAAATTAGGGTAATATTTCTATAAATTAAAAATACGCAAATTTTATGTTGTACCATCTTCAATTTTGGTTTTTACTATCATGTTTCCGATTTTTGTCTATGTAATTATTCATGTTTCCTAGTTACTCTAGATTTCTTTTTTTTTTTATCATGTTTTCCTAATTTATATCGATTTCCTAATCACAAGTTTTAAGTAATTTGTAAATTATATAAAGACATACTAGGAAGCGTTGATAAGGCATCACGCCAAAGAGAGAACAAAAGCCACAACGATAAATAGAAGAAAGAAAACCATGGGTACAAGCCAGAGCACATCAACAAACCAAACACCAAATGAAGGTAACGAGCAAGATCTTTTTTACTATCCACCTCCAAGCATGCCAACAGATCAAACACCAAATGAACCAACAGATCAACCATATGAACCAAACCAAGGTTTCGTGCATGATCTTTTTTATTATCCACCTCTGAGCACGCCTGTGAGCGCCGTGTCTACAACGCCATCAGACCAAACATCAAGTGGACCAGTTCAAGATTACTCACAGGATCTTTTTAATCCACCTCTTAATCAAATGTCGGACCAAAATCGGAAAAAATGTTGTAGCTGCGTTACATTCGAGGTTGGTTGACTGCTGCTCTCAAATTTGAACTTACAAACTTATTTATTGAGTCGAAAAAATATATTCTTAGATAGGTATGGTATGAAACATTTAGTTTTTGCACGCTTCTCACTCAGTAAACCCGTATCTATACGTATGAGTTTATTATAGTAATAACCACAAAAAATGGTAGTCTAGATGGCAAGGGTGAGCTCCCGTACACGATCCAACAAGGTTCAAGTCTCGCCAACTGCATGACTAGCATGGAGGGCCTTTGGTTCATTTAGTACCTAGGTGGTGCTGTGGTGATCGCCTTCTCCCGGACAGTAGCTATGGCTGAACTAGACATTTCACAGCGGGCCGGGAGCCCCTACGGTCACACCCAAGGGGAGTTGCTACGCTGGTTGCCCCCTCCCACCTTTTTGCAGTTCAAAAAAAAAAAAAACCATCACAGTAAATAGTTATTATTAGCGTTTTCCAACTTTGATTAATAATTTCCTTCATAACTATGGTGGCATATCAAGTTTTATTAGGGCTATGCCATTTTTACCAGAGAACATGAGTATGAAACATTTAGTTTTTTCACGCAGCTCACTCAATAAACCTGTATCTGTACGTATGAGTTTATTATAGTAATAACCACAAAAGGTGGTAGTCTAGATGGCAAGGGTGAGTTCCCGTACATGTTCCAACAAGATTCGAGTCTCGCCAACTGCATGACTAGCATGGAGGGCCTTTGGTTCATCTAGTACCTAGGTGATGCTTTGGTGATCGCCTTCTCCCGGACAGTAGCTATGGCTGAACCGGACATTTCACAGCGGGTCGGAAGCCCCTATGATCCCGCCCAAAGGGAGTTGCTACGCCCTCCCACCTTACCAGTCACACGTACCCTTTCTCATGGCTACAGGATCATTAATTTTAAAGTTTTGAGAATAACACATTACTCCATAATATATAGGAAATTCTAAGATTTGAGAAACACATCCTAACATTATAGTAATATGAAAAGACGTTGTAACTAATGAGGAAAAAGTTCCCAACTCATGATGGACTGAAAAATAATTCACCCAGCTATTTAAAAGAATGTATGGTTGTCAAAAGGAGAAAATAGTTTTAAAAACAATTAATGTCACCATGACAACTAAAATATTCGGTACAATACTTATAAAAAGAGGAAAAATATGTATTGAAATCCCATTTATCTAGAACTTGTTTTCCGAGCATACTATTTCAACTTGATTTACTGGTGGTAAGTTATTAATTATACTTGTATTTACGTTAAGATCATGTTTGATGCCAAGACTTATGTTCTCAATGTACCATTTATGCAGTCAATAGAGGCAGAATATACCAACCTTGGAGACGGTCGATATCTATGTCCAGATTGTCTTCCTATATCTCTCATGGAACCCAGACAATTGGAACCGATCATTCGTCAAGTATACAGTTTTTTCAAAGACTATTTGAAGCTTCCTATCAAAAAGAAAATTCCTATTTTCTTCATTGACCAAAATGAGATGCGTTCATATATGAAAGTAAGTTTTTATTCTGTTGAATGGGGATGGAGAATATTTTCAGTAGGGCCACAACACCAACAAGCTTTTTTCTTTTGACAACTAATGAAATTTTATCAATATTTGAAAGAATTTCATCAGAGACTAACGAGACAGGATCCACAACACCAAGGTAACAATATACCTATGTTGTCGCCTGGGTTCTTTTTACCGTTGTAATCTTGTTTCAATAACTAGCTAGTAAATTTTGTTTGCCGAGAGAAAAAAGAAAGGGAAGAAAGTTGTGTGTTTTTTCTATTCGATATACATTAGTGGGGGTTTAGCGGGGAAGTTAGTGAGTTAGTCCAGAAAGGGTCTAGAAGCTATCCGTATCCCTAAACCTCAAACGCCTCTGCCGAGGCTCGAACCATAGTCTCCGGAGAACCAAAAGATAACTGTTAGCCTACAAACCCTTGGTTAGAAAGTTATGCGTTTACAAGGTTAAAAAAAGGAAGGGAAAGCCCCTAAAATTTCTCAAGGGGTGGCTCCCGAAGGCACTGCAACCTTTCTCCGTTATGGTAGGGATCGCGAAATTGACCCGACAGCTCCACGAGCTCCAAGTGTTCTATAATTTCCTGTTTATGTCGCTAAAGACTTGATTCCCTTTTCATGTATTCGTTACCATGTTTACACCTACATTTTATTTATAAGATCTTCTTGAGCAGAAAGTAAAATGATTCCATTTTAAGCAATTAGAATTCTACTTCATCAAGTTTATCTAAAATTAATGTCCGCATGTAATGTTGTTTCCACAGAGTCGTGGAATAATGTATGGGATGTGTATTGGGGCCCGCAAATATGGCAAATATACCTTTAAAATTGTAAGAACTATTTCGTTGTGGATGAATTTTTTTTTTTCCCCCCAAACACGCGCTTATTCATTTGTCATTACTATCTCAAATAGACTTTGCATTTGCATAGTGTAAAGATCATTACATGTTTGGGCACAAGGAATCTGTAAATCATTCTTGTATAAACTTCTTTTATAAATGTTTTAAAATGAAGATTATGGAGGGCAGAGTAAGATGAAATGGGCCAAACTATTAGAAGGGCCCATGTCATTACATATCAATGGGCTAAACATTGAATAATACAGTCAGTTTGGTGGACTATGATAGCTAGGACGATTGTCTACGGGCGGTAGACGGAGGAACCAACCACCATATGCAAACACACACACGCGCGCACAAGCATATACACATATGTATACATACGCACACACACCATGCACAAATATATCCATATATTGGTCTAATAATAATGTTTATACACTTATATGCAAATTAGGTCGAAAGCTGTGTAAGGAGAGGACATGATATAGAAGCGGTAACCATGACGAAGAACATAAGGGCCAGTTGTAAAGCGGGTGCAATCTTTCTTTTGTTTGGATTACCAAAGTAATTCTCATCTAACTCTAATATTTACATGTCTTAATTTTATAGACCCCTTTCTTTTTCTTGAATGAACTTACTTTATCAAACAAAAATACAAACAGAAAACTTGCAACATTTCGGGGAACTAGCCTTTAACAATATTGAAGAAAGTGAGAATAATCGTTTGGAGACATATATAGTATCATCTTTGGGTGCAGCCGTCAACTTTTAGGCTCTTACGTTACGCCAATTTATACAAAAAAATAAAAAAAATTATTGGTGATATGGTAGATAGATTATGAAAGCTTAATTACTACTTTCTTGCTACAACTGGGGGAAAGGATATGTAAGTAATATCTTTTCAATTAATCGAATGAGTATCTTCATGTTTTGTACTTATTAATTTTATCCTTTTTTAATTTTTTAATTGATAAATCATGTAGGAAGCCCATATTGAAACTTGTAATTTCAATTGGTAGGGATAACTCATAGCCTGCCTAAACATCCAGTGATGTTAAAGCAAAATATAAACCTAGGAATCGAAGGGAGAAGACGGCAGTGACCAAAGAGAGTGTGCGATTTGTGATTTCTCGTTCCTTAAGAATTATTACAATGATACGTCAATCCATTTAGAAATCCATAAATCCTTTTTAGGTGTGTACAACACTCACCTCCTGAATCATCTTGAATTTTTTAGCATTTATTCAGAGAAATCCATAATATTTGTTTCGCCATGCATAACTTTAACTTAAAAATCAATAATATCAAGAGACATGCAATTTTCACGATATAGTCGTTTTTGACGTGATATATGACATACATGCAGAGAGGTACTTGGGCCAACGCTAGCTCACGAGATAGTACATACATTGATAATGCTGCAAGGTATAGTTATTTTATGCTCCCGTACCTTTCGTTGGTTAAATTTTCACTTTTGATCTCATAGATAATAATCTAACAGTGAAAATATCCTTATTCGCTCTCGTACCATTGGTGTCCGAATTTTATGAATATACCACATCACATAATAGTTAAATAACAAATATCGTTTGAGAAATTTATTATTTTGCTGGGGAAATTATATATGGTCAAGTGAGGTACCCCACTCGTTTTCACGTTTTTTGTAAAAAAATTAACACTACAAGTCATGAATACCCAGAAATCTTTTGACTTGCACATCAATTGGTGCTCTAAAGGCAATCCATAACTAATTATTTCCTAGCTAGAAATAACATCAATAATTGATTTTTGCTAGTAAATACAAAGAAAATGAAAGTAAGTATTGACCTCCATTGCCTGACATCTCTGACTCTGCCCCTTATTTCCGATCAGACTGCTAATAATGTATCTATTGATTGTTGATGATCCTTTATATAGACTGGGGCTTTAAGTTGGAAAAGAATGTTGAAGAAAGCATATGTGAGGTGGTAGCTTACAAGTGGTTAAAGTACACAGCTGGTGATTATGATCCAGCCTACACCGAAAAGGATGCTGAGACTGCAGAAAGATTGAGGACGTATCAAAAGCAAATAATAAAAAATGGTTCCACCGGCTTCAGTACTGCCGAATTTTTGAAGGCCAAACATGCAATTAAAAAGTATGGTTTGAAACATACATTGAAGCTTATTGGTCGTGCAAGAAATATTCCAGAGTGAAATAAGCATTTTTAGAGTATGTACTGTGTTACCTCTTTATGAATCATCAAGGTTCTTTTATTGTAATTTTATAGTAGTTAAGTAATGTGAAATATTCCCTCTAAAAATAACACTAATTGTAACGCCCCTGATTTTTTAGAACGTTATATTTATTATATAAATAATAAATAAGTTTTACAAAAGATTTCCATCTCGGAAATTACAATAGTCTCCTTGTCAAATACATTTATTCACCATAGGATTAACTAGGATTTCTCTATTCCATGGCACGACCTTCCGCCTCGGCAGCGTCCTGTTCAGCTCCGTAAGCTTCCACGCTCTAGAATTCCTCTTGTTCTTCTCTATAATCTGGCATAATACGTCCGAGTCGCCAAGCAACATCATGGTATTATGTCAGGGTTACACAAGTGCAACACCGTGAGCGAAAACACCCAGCAAATTACCCCACCCAAACCTTAAGCTAGCAATTCTAGAATAATATATAAGGTGGCAGAAAAATAAATATTTCATGATCGAAAATAGTAATTTCATGAGTGTCGATAAAACAGTGTCGATGCAATCAGAATATAAACCATAGTGTCAATGCAATCAGAGTATAAACAATAGTGTCACATTCATAAATCAACGGTGTCCATGCCATCAGATCAAAAGCATCAGTGTCTCATTTCATTTTCTCGTGTTGGCATTCTTCTTCAAATTTCATTATCTCATTCATCGTTATCATCTGTAAATAGTAGAATCACATAGGTTCGCCGTGCCATAATGAAAAGGACTTATAATTTCCCAAATGGTTTTGGAAAATGGATGTAATGAGATAAACTAAAATCCTAATTTTATTAATAAGAACTAACAAAGATTGGGGGGGACAATGGAATATAAAAGGGGACGAATGCTAGTCTGGGCTGAGTAAACGTTGAAAGTAAAAGAACAAAACAGTAATAAAAAATCCACGAGAGTAGAAAGATAGAACTCTGAGAAGAGTGGTTGGTAAGCGTGAGCTTTGTGGTTGAGGAACCTATAATCCTCATTTGTTTCTTATATTTATAGGCCAAAGGGTTCCATTGTTGGCACCTTGAATTTGAATTTTCCGCCTAGAAGTTGGTTGCAAGGTTCAAGTTGATCCTTATCTTGTTGGTTCAGCACTTTGAATTTTCGCGACTTCTCCCTCTAAAACGTACAGGCCAATGGCTAAAGAGTCTATGTGCTTCAGATCTGTTCCACATTCTTCTCCTTAAACCATGGCTGGCCAATGGTGAAGAATCCCAACCTTGGCAAATTCCTCCTAACATTATCTCCATGCAAATAAAGTAGAAAAATATATGGAAATGTATCTAACCACTTTCCTATTTCAAGTACGGAAAATTATAGATAAATAATAATATATAATCCCTTATTTATCTCTAACCACCTCTTTCTCTAATAACTAGAGATAATAATCAATCATTTAATTAGAAAAATGGCTATTTAGAATTATCTTCAACCACTTTTTTAACAACTAATTTCCCAATTATGTGGGAATTCAAACTTCTTCCTGAAGCATCAATTTGTAACCTCTTCCCGCACTTCACGTGGCCATAGAAAAAATGGATAATATCTTCATATAAAATTGATCTTCATGGAAATATTATTCGGCGTGTCTCACTCCGAATAAAGTTTGAGCAAAATTAAACACCAGGTAGCCAACTCCCATTCGGTAAATTTGGACGACACGAATAAATCCCAATGTCTCAGCGAAATTCACTCGCCGTTGCGTGATTTTTGGGCCTCGTGGCGGCTTGATAAAAAATGCCAAAAACGGGTATAAACAATTGGTTGGTTGATTTCTTCTTCTTCTTTTTTTTTTTTCTCAAAATCATGCAAGTCGTCCTTTAGATTTACAAAAATATGATCAGACTGCATGGTTAAAATAATCCACTACCTTTAGGTGAACCCTTTATTGAGCAGATTCAGGCCCAATAACACATTTTAGGTTCCCAACCAAAGAAAATTCGATCCAATTCATGAATAGACTTTATATGTTTAGGGGTGGATGTTTTGATGTCGTGTGGACATCTTGTTTGGGCGAGGAGTAGGGATGCAAACGAGTTGAGTTTGAGCTCTAGTACTTATAAGCCTCTTTAAATGAGTCGAACTTTTGCGAGCCGAATCGAGCTTTACCGAGCTCGTTTATTAAACGAGTCTAAAACTCGAGCTCGAACTCAGCTCAGTTACTAAACGAGCAGAGCCAATAGCTGCACGCAATCAGTTTGTTTGCAGCCCTAGCAAGGAGCTCCCGTGTCCAACACTTTCATCATTCCGTTCTTTCGAAGACAGGGTATGGTTTTTCGTTTTTGGACAATCCACAATCACCAACATTGCAAAATATCAAGAACAAGCTAAAACTACCAACAACAAAAAGAGCACCGTAAAACATCCTCAGAATTATATTATCCTGATTTCAATAAGAACATTTTACAATTCGCGCTAATCTCCCCACATCATCCTTTTATCATTGGAGCTTTGTCTATATAAAATATAAATGCATAATAGTTCAAGCAACAGAGGCAATGTTGCCTGTGTGTTGGTGGTGGTGGTCCGCCCTCGGAGCTTGTCGAAAAGCCCAAAAGGCGATCCAGAAGCCGATGAAGATCATGACAGAGTAAAGGGCGGTTGAGATCGCATCCTCAAACCACCGGTCCTTGAGGGTTCTTAGATACCCAGCCTTGCATGAGTTGCAATCAAAGCACACTTGGTCCAAGTTGTTACTCCATGATTTGCAGTCTGGATCTCCCGATAGAATGCCTGATTTCGGAATCTCCCACGAGGTGTCATTCTTGCTAACAAAACCACATTGCAAAGGAGGCTGGCAACAAGTATACTGCAGAGAAAAAAAAAAGAGAAAATCATTTTGTTTAATTTTTATACAAATTTGAGATTCAGCAGCATTTGTTCATATTTCTAAAGCACCCGTTTGGGTCTTGAGTTTGTGGAGGCGAATTACCCGGGAAAAGAAAAAAACGATATGAAACCAAAGGAAAACGATAGGGAACAAAACGAAAAGGATGTCACACCCCCACAATCATAAAGACACAGAAATATTCAATGTAGATAGGGGGCTAATCCAGTCATATAATACAGTTGCAAAATTTTGTGAATGATTCTTTTTGACAAGGGAGAGAATCCATAAATCGCAACGGAAATGTTTATCTTGAAACCAACATGCTTAGATGATAATTCTCCACACAAAGGTCAAAGCATTCGATGCATCAAATTTGAAGGCGCGACATTGCTTATATCCCGGTCCATTTTCTGTTTCAGAATCATTTTTGCATGATTTCTTCATGAGATTTTCCAAAACACAAGCAGTCATCATTTTCAAATCGTATTTAATCTTTATAGCGAATATGGTGTTTGATAATTTGGAAATATCTTTCTCGTGATTTAACAGAAGTCGGTTTCTTTCGTTTAGAAATTCTTCTGGAGAACTGTTTAGAAAACATAATGACTAATTCTTTTCATAATACATTTATTGTTTAGGAACATGGTGAGAATTCGGAAACCTCTTTTGGGTGTTTTTGCAAAAGCTGTTTCTTTTCCAAAATAAATCGTTCAAACAGGCATTGAAATCCATTGACCAAAGATTTTTTGAAAAAAAATCATTCAGAAAAACGGATCTGACAGAACAACCTAACTGATAGAAATGAGAGAGAGAGAGAGTACCAAAAGGGATGGTAATTGAATACGCAGATTTCTTCTTTCAGCCGTATCCTTTTCGAAGAGCAAAAATTTGCAGGTTTGTTCTCTCACCATGCACCTCTTGATGGGAACCCATTTCTTTCCATCCACGGCATATCTCCTCAACCAGCCTGGATACTCGCTCAGCATATATTCCTTATGATCCTTCACGGCCTTTGCATCGCTCACCTTGGAGACCACAAACAAGAAAGCTGACGACCCAATGAGCCAAACAAACCAAACAAACATCACCACCGCATAAATCATTAGCAACCGCCTGTTGGCCCGAATTGCACCTATCGAAGCCACCAAAGACAAGGAAAACAAAAATACCCCATAGAGCAATTTTTCTATTGGATTGTAGGTATCGCATTCAATGGGGCCCTCAATGATAACATCCGAGGCGACAAAGATGATCAAGAGGGACCAAAGGAGTGCAATAATGTTTATGATCGTGACCACAATCTGGCTAAATCGAACCATGGTTTAAAGATTGCTGGAAGAGCTGTTTGGCTGCTTCCACAAAAGGTTCGAGAAAGCAATGCGGGAGTGTCTTTGGAATGGTTTAGGGTGGGTTGTTTGATGTGATCGTCTTCGATTTTAAGCAAGTACCGGAGGCTAATTTGATGAAGATCCATCTAAACATGGGTGAGAGAAGCTGTAAAACGAAGATAGAAGCTCAAATTAGAAGCTATAAGCTGGAACCCAGTTAATCTAACGAGGATTTTTGTTATGTTGAGGAAACTGTTTTCCCAACAAATTGAAGTAAAAATAGCAAATACCTCATTTTAGCAACCAGAAAAAGGGCGAGGTGTAAATTGGCCATTCATCCGTTGATTTTGTCAACCTTTACATGTGTCGATGCCTGTAAAATTTTAGGATTTATAAAGAAATTACGGAACAAAAGAAAATGGCTCAATAAGTAGAATCTACAATTAAATAGTAGTAACTGAAATGAAATCCAATAAGAAACTTAATTTTGGAAGATGAAAAATGATGTAATTACCTATGTCAAGGGGTAATAATCTAAACCAGTCATCTTATAAGGCCTGCAGAGTAGTGCGCATATGCAAAAAATCAGTTTAATCCGGCATCGATAGGTATGTCACAAATTGAATTTTGGTGGGGAGAAAAAAAATCAACGGCATGGATCATTTAACTAGGGCGGGTGTAATATAGAAGTAAAGTAGCAGAGCATACGAATACATGTACATATTTTTTTGAATAAGATAAAACAGTATAATTTGTTAACAGAATTAACAAAAAAATGCTTCAACTTAAACTCAATGACTATGGTAACAAAAAAAAAAAAAAAAAAGGAAGTTGTCGGATGACGCAAATTCGTAGTAGTTGTACCAGTATTTGGTCTTGTTCATTCTCTTTGTCAGTCTCTCTCCTTGCCTCTCTTTTCTTTCTCTTTCCTTTTCCTTTTTGCAGGTGCGATTGTAGTAGTGGTGGCGGTTGCCGGTGATGGCTTTCGTTGTCGTCATGGATCTCTGCAGTTGGTTTCCTGGCCGTTTGTGAGGATCGGTTTTGCAGTTGCTCGCTGGGTTCACAGCGGCGAGGGCTCTCACCCGCTTGGTTGGTGGATCGTTGGTGGTGTGGTGAATCTTGGCCGTCTATCCTTTCCCCTCTCCCCTACGTTTTTGTCGTTCTGGCTATGCTTTTGGTTTCTCCGGCTTCCATCGGTTTCAGTGAAACCGGTTGCGCTTAATGGCATGGCTGTTTGTTCTCCCCATCTCTCCTTTCGGCGTCTTCAGCGCACCACCGGCTTCATTGTTGGATGATGTCGATTCCTAGGCCTAACGGCGTGCGTGTGCGGTGTTTGCTGGTGGAGTCTTTATGGTGCTCTATGTGTTCTGGTGGTGTACGTAGTGGTCGCCGGCGTAGGGGTGGGGCGGTGGGTGCTATAGATTGGTTAGGGTTTTTGTGTCATTTTCGGGGTTGAGCCTTGTTTTTTGGGCTTCAATGTTCTATGAGGGATTTACGGGCCGGTCATGTGCGCGGCCCATTATTACCTCCAAGTCCAGCAAAAAGTAAATTTGCACCATCAAGGTAAAATCATATCGAAATGCCGAAAACACCCTTAAATTACATGTGAATACCAACACTTGTCCGTGCAACCACAACAGGAGGAGAGCACTACTTTTTGTAAAGGAAGGAGGAGTCCCATCCAGTACTCTCACTGACACCGGACTTCAAATCTTTCATCATTCCAATTTTATAATCTCTCTTCCTTTCATATCCTTCCACGTTTCTCCTTCAACGTACACCACACCACACCACACCAACATTTTACTCTCTCTCTCTCTCTCTCTCTCTCTCTCTCTAATTGGTCACTACTGGCCTTCTCCATCTCTTTCTCCAATCTCTTCAAAGTTTCATCCGTCGCCGCCTCAACACACAGATTGCTTCAAATTCTGTCCCTTCAAATTCTATCAAAATCAAGATGATTTCATCCAATTAGAAACCAAGCATCAAATATTTCGAGAATCAAGCCAAACCATAGGCCATTGATGAAAGTAGATCTGCCTCCAGTGAAGAAATTCGAGGTGCCGGAGTTTTTCCAAAAAGACTACGATCCAGCTTGGGCTGCTGCAATCACTGCGAATTTCCAATCGAGGGCCAGCAATCACTGTGAATTTAAGAGTTCTTTCTTAAGCAAAAGGACTAGAGGCTCTCTTGTTCCTTACGGGAGTTTTTTTTTTTTTTTTTGGGTAAGTTCGCTTAAAATTTTTTTAGAAATTCGCAGCTGTAGTTTCACTGTGAATTTTTAGTTTCACTGCGAATTTTTGCAATCTTCTTACATTCATATCCTCCATTAGTCTTTACTGCATAGGACGACCAAGGAATGGATTTTTTAAAAATTCGCACTGAAATTTTTTCAATCTTATATGAGGTTAATTATTTGCGAAGTTTTAAAAATTCGCATGGTGGAGCATTTGGTTATGTATCGAGGTTTTTGATCTGAAGCTTAGCAGTCCTTTATTATGTGTTAGAATCTGGAAGGTATGGTCGTCATAAAATTAGACGATTCCCTAAACCTACGGAGGAATATGTGTAACTGTGTAGGATTGTCTTTTGAATTCTCATGTTTTCATCTTGCAGGCATCTTAGTGTTGTAAAATTCACAGTGAAATTTGAGGATAGATTCTTTGTTTTGTTGCTGCATTTAAACATTTTTTTGGGAAAAAAAATACAAAATGTGAGTGTTTATAATAAAAAATACAAATTCGCAGTAAAAATTCGCAGTGAATTTTGCCGGCCGGAAAAGTCGCCGGCCGGAAAGTTTAAAAATTCGCAGGAGACCGCCGGAAAATTCACCGGCCGGAAAAGTCCATCGGCCGGAAGTAGTTGCTGGCCGAAAGTGGATGGTGGATGGTGGATGGTGGATGAAGGTGGGGAGTGGGAGGTGGAATAAAGAGTAAATTTGTGTTTGAGGGGTAAAATGGTAATCTTATTAATGAGTTGTACCTAGAGGTAATTAAAAATTGTGTTACCTTACTGAGAATTAAAGACTAATTTTCTGTACTGGCCAGTAATTTTCTGATGTTCTATTTGGTATGCCCTTTGGGTGTTTTAATTCCTCTAACATTTGGCTGGAATCCCCTCTCCTCTCTCCCCATCTTAATGTCCCCTTTCCTCTCTCCCCATCTTAATGTACTGTTGTTAAGATTTATCTAATAAATTTTTATTGCTTATTAAAAACGAAATTAATGACTCCTGAGTTCAGACAGTGGCATCTTATTGGTTGATTTCAAAAAAAAAAAAAAACCTTTATCAAAATCATGCAAGTCGTCCATTGAATTTACAAAATTTGAGCATAATTGTATAGTTAAAATAATCCACTATCTTTGTTCGTCTAATGCACACAACAACTCAAATCATCAAGGTGATGTTAATTTTTTTTTTGTCATTCGTCATTCCTAATCTATTACATGGGAAGGGGGGAGGGGGACTCGATCCCGGAATGCAGTGTGGGGAGTCCAAGAGCTCTACCGCATGAGCTAGCCACCATTTGCGGTGATGTTAAAATTAAGGGGGAGTTAATTAGACATCCTATACCAAAATTATCATTATGATTTCATCCTATGAGATTTGAATAGTTATGATTTCATCCTGACTTTTAAATAATACCTAAAAGACCCTTCCAAAATATCTTGACCA